>PNEQ01011320.1:0-64338 GCA_003012365.1 Medauroidea extradentata | reverse complement strand
GTAAAAAAAAAAATTGACATAATTGTATTTATGCGTACAAATAAATATAACTTGATCAATTTCATTGTGATTTCCAATTACTTCCTTCTCTATATACATCCAAATCTATTAAACAAATGAAATTAAAATTTTCTTTTGAAAAATGATACCATTCCATCAGTATTTTCTTAAGACGTTGTCACGTTCAACTATCGTCAGTGAACCGAATTTACAGACAACCAATTTTTTTTTCTGAAGGAAGTAGGTAAATATTTCAGCATTATATATGAAATCATTCTTAAAATATAAGCAAACATGTTTTAAAATTTGTTCGCAATAGTCACTATACAGTTTGTAGAAACAAAATGTCCCTAACGAACGTTTAAAGCTATGTGTCAGCTTGTAGGGAATGCGAGACGAGTGACTCCATACAAGGGTTGCAAAGGCTAGAAAATACTCGTATACTGCCCCATATTGTGGTATTTGAGGATCATAATCTGAGTAGAAATAGCACACATCGCAGTATCGACGTTAAATAATGCGTCAAGTGGGCCGAGCTAACCGGCCGGGGTTTATCGATTGCATTGCTCCAAGAAGATTCCGGTTTGATGCTTGGTCGGGATCACTCTCAGAATATAAACCCATCTGAATATTGCGTGGTGATACCGAAGGTGGACGGGGTAACATGGGAAACTGCAGATTCCTGTGACTTTTTATTGCGGACCAGCTCCATAACATTCTCAGTCACACTTATTCGCAGTTGTTGCTATTTCAATGCTATTTGAACGCAGATTGCGTCCCTCAGTACCACAAATCGTGTGTTAGTTTACGGGTACTTACAAGCCTATGAGACCCAAGCATACTGTATCATTATATTCGTCTCAGCATCACCCACAACGTGACGAAGAGCTCTAAATGATAATCAGAGACTTAACGAGTGCAGATACCAGAGAGTTTCTGTGCAATTATTATTGTTCAGTTTTCGTTGGGTCGGACACACGTTCTCATTTCAGTTCAAAATTATACCAGAAATTCACACATGTTTTATGTTTCGTCTTGCATAATAATCCGGAGTCATTTGGAAACGTGGTCATGAAACGTTATGACTTAGTAAACTACGTAACATACTACATAGTAAATAAATAATTGTTTTTAACAAGTAGTTTCGTTTTAATTACTTTGTAGCATAAGGGCGCTTTCACGGCATGGGAACACACTTTTTGAACCCACTTGAGCATGCCATCGTATTTACACGCACATGGGAATCGTACCGGTCGATGTCGCTGGCCGCCGGTTTTCTTGGTGAACTCTCCATTGGAGGGTCCCATTCCATGTCACCTTTAGCCGTAATGATATTACTTACGGGTACCCAGTAACAAATCTGCATTTGAGGTACGATATTATTACAAGCATTTCATAGCTACTTGTATAACTAGTCATGTATTGTGTTGGTTTTCATAGATAGTTCAGGGGAGCCTAAATATTAAATTAGTATGCATCCATTGATAAGAATATTCCCAAAACATTTACAACATTTATCGAAAAAAATAACTTAAGTAAGTGGGATTTACGTCTTGTCGACAGCGAGATTATAGAGACGGCGACATAAAACTTCGTGCAATGACAGTAACTGAGACAGTATGCGGCCATGGCATCTGTCGCATTATCTTATTTTTCGCCTTGATGAATTTCTAAGAAAAAAATGTAAAATATGCTGTTATAACATGAATTCTGTTTACCAGGTGCCACAGGACACATTAAACATTTGAACTTTTAACGTTACGCTTAGGCTTCAATAAGTCGAGCAAATTAAAATTATAAAACAAGTAACAAGCGTGACTAATATTCCCACTTTCCTCAAACTGGGAGAAAATTAACTTGTAAGTTATAATCCTTTATGAAATGTAGGAATATTAAATTATAATATTGATTCAGACGTATGATACTTGATATATAGGCTACTAAAGATAAGTCTGCTTGCAAAGTAATATGCGAGTAACCAGTTTAATTAATTGCGGAAAAGTTTTTCAGGGATGTATTCCTTTTCTAAATAAATATTTTCTAAGATATGCCATACAAAGTTAAAAGTATAAAAATTGCAGCAATTTAAAAATACAAACACAGGATGAACGAAATTCACAATATTCAAGTCAGCTTTATATGTAGTATATATCTATGTAACAAGTTTGGTGAAATTCTGAAAAATATTTTTAATGTAATGTGACACAATACTAAAAATTTAAAAATGGCCTCCATTTTGAAAATATTCAAACAGGATAATCAAAATATACATAAGTCAAGTTAACTTTGTATGTATCATATGGGTACCAAGTTTGAAGCAATTATAAAGCACGGTTCCTTAAATATTTAGATTAGTCAAGTAATGTTAAAATAGCCGCCATTTTGAAAATATGAATATGGCGTAAACGAAATGTGTAAAATCAAGTCAGATTATAAGGTACTATATGTGTACAAAGTTTGATGAAATTCAGTCTACAGGTTGAGAAGTTTTTAGGAGGCACACACACCCACGCGCGCACACAAAGGACACAGACAGAATGGTGATCTCATAAGCTTACATTATCCTTCGGAAAGTAGGCTAAAAATGTCTGCGCTGATCGAAGTTGAAATACTTGTTAAAAGCTCAACGACGATGCTTGTACTGTTACATAAAGTAAATAGAATTCTCGCAATAATAGCAATTTTACCGTTTTTATTTTAAGAATTTCATACAAAACGAAAAATAAAATAATTTAATAATGCGACTGAAGCTGAGTCTTAAGGGGCCTCGCTAGATAGACTCCGTTTGTGTGTGAGGCAGGAGCGGTAAGGTTGCCGCTGACCGGCGTATGTAGTCTTTATCGCCTCTCCGCGCAAGCTACTTAGCTGGCGTGCAGAGCTCTACTATTATCCGTTTTACTATGGGACCTAAGCGGCGACCATATTATATTATTTGTAGGCAGTGCAGTTCAAAGTCTAAAGCGTGTTCCTATAGTTGTGTTTTTCGAATACGGTTGTTATTTTTCAACATATGGCAATCTGTAATACCCATATTGGCCATTTTGAGGGACCCGAAAATGATATTTCTAATAAACGTTACTAATTTTTAAAACCATAGCGACAAAGTTTAAAGTGTGTGTTCTTTTCGTAGATGTACAAATACAACGTGCGTTCAATAGTTTCGTAAAAAAAAAAAATTATAGTCGTAACTCGCTGCAACGCATTTGAAGTGCAGACAGAGAAGCCCCTTAAGGAACCATCCCAGCATTCGCCTGGAGCGATTTCGGGAAACTATGTTGACCGAAACCAGGATGGCCGGAGACATGGATCGAACCCGGGTCCTCCAGAATGTGAGTTTAACGTGTTACCCTTGTGCCACCTCGCTCGGTTTTATCTAAATGAGAGGGAACCACCGAACTCAGTCTGGCATAACTGATGCGGCTGGTTAGCACTTGCAAACAAATATACTTACTGTTGAATTCAATGATTTGTGTAAAACTGCGAATATGAAATGCGGCATACAATGTAGGCTTAATAATAAAATATTAGACAAAAATAACAGTTGGTGGAACGGCATTTGAAGTTTTTCTGTTGAGGATACGTTATGTTACTACTACGACTGATGTCCCTGTTCGTGTGCATGGTTGAAAAATTCATAGCATAGAGGAGCGAACTTTGAACATCTTGTTGTATATATTTGGAAAACATTTCAGGCAATTGTTAGAGAGGATGATGTATCGTGAAAATATTTTGTGCCAGCATACCCTTGAAAACGCTGTAGTTCATTACAACAAATATGATTAGGTCATGTACGTTTGACACAACATAGCTGCTGCAAACCAATAATAGGCATCAAATATTAGTAGAGACATGCAAAATTCGCGTTATCATTTGGTAGCAGACTAAACTTCAATTTCCTATACTTGCCAGAGCATAATCTGCGATTCCATCGGCCACGAACTTTTATGTGTTGTCATTTACGTGTGTTACGTCTTTACAGAGATTGGCCTCTCTACAGTGTAAGCATTCTCCGCGGCAAGTCACGACAATATCGGCCAGCGGGACACGTCGAACGAGCCTATAGTCACTTGGAGTCTAGTCAGCTGTCAGAAAATAACGCGAATTTTGCATGTCTCTAGCTATAGGCTTCAATGTAATGTATTTATTTCCGACGCTTTTATTTCGTTACTGGCGACTCACTATTTGACTGATAACTCAGGTGCGATACTACTGGACGTCTGTGATTCGTCTGTTAACAACTAGACTGTGTCACATAACCGTCGGCCAACAATACTTGATGCAGGACGGTACACTGATTTGTAGAATAAGCTGGCAGAAAACAATCTCGCGATAAATCATCTTCTCTACATATTATGTATGTTACTTCAAATAAACCAAGAGTCCTATTTGAACTACACGGGATTTTAACTTGCACACACAATATGCAGGTCAGAACACATAAAATAATTAAGATACGTGTGGAGCGCAAGAGGGTATTAACTTAAGTCCTATGTTGTCTATTGTGCTTACAAAATATCATCGTACAACAGTTTCCTACTAACATTTTCGTCTCAAATTATGAGGTTCTTTATGGATAGCCTGTATACAGTGAATATTAGCCATGAACATGACAATGTTGTATTCTAAAGGGAATCGCGCTTGAAGCGTCAGGAGCACAACGCAGCCCGACGATGTAGAAGCATTATGATAATGAAACTCGGAGCGTGGAGGAACGACCCCTTCCGTCACATTTCCATAGTAGTTTTAGTCTACACGCTCACGCACGTTGGCCTGTAGGACGCCATGGTACGGGGTGGAGGGAACATAGCCGGAATGGGCGTGCCCTGGTGTCGAGGTGCAAGGTAGGTTCAGCACGCAAGCATTCTGTCTTGAGCGCCTGGGGTTGCAGGCGCACTTGACACTCCCGGCTCTGGTTGACGTCGTCGATCCTGGGACGCTACTAGCAGACGGATGATGGTCAGCACGTCGGACAAGTGGCGGCAGGAACCGGCGCTGAGCGTCGCGACGCCCAAGCGGCGCCGTCCTGTGTTAGCCAAGGCGCACGAGTACTTCAAGGATTACACCGGCAGTGCGGCTGTAGACGGCATCAAGTACCTCGGCGAGGAAGACCGGCACGTCTGTGAAAAGTGAGTTGTCTCCCCTTTGTGTTGTTTTAATTTCATTGATTGGGCCGTAAGTTTATGGCGTAAAGACTTCTGCTCCAGCCGACCTCCGTAGCTTAGTCAGTTAGACGTCGGTCTACGGTGCGAGAGGTCCTGGGTTCGAATCCCTACTCAGGAATGGATGTTGTGTTGTCTCTTCACATTACTCCACCAAACTGGCTCTTAAGATCTTGTTATTAAAGGGCCATAAAATTTCTCACCTCACCTTCTACTCAATTAGATTTAAATTTTTTATGCGTAGGTAGGCCTATCCCTGTTTTTCGCGAAAAGAATTTCGCCCCACTTTGTTTCGGCGCCTTACGTTCACATCTGCAGTTCTGCTTCGTGGTCAGAGATTGTTTTCACGAGTCTTGGGATTCTACCGGCGAATCACAGACTTGTGGCACTGCAGGAACGTTATTGTAATTGGCTCAGTCAAATGATATACGGGCTCTTCACGTAGATACGCTTTCAATAATCACGAAGAAGAACTGCAGATGTGCACGTAAGTCACAAAAACAAAATTGAGCAAAATTATTTCCACAAAAAAAGGGGTTCCTACATATGTGCACACCTGAATCTCTGGTTCATGATCAGAGATTTGGTGTTTTAACACTTTCTTATCTTGAGATTATACGGGAAAATCACAGACGGTGTTACAATAACAGAGTTGTACTGGGTGAAAGTGTCCGTGGTAGTCGAGGTGTCAGACCTCTTGCCTCTCACCAAGGCGATCCGGGTTCGATTCCCGGCGGGGTCGGTCCCCGGATTTTTGCACGTGGGAATCGTGCCGGGTTGGTGGGTTTTCTCGGGGATCTCCCGTTTCCCCCACCCATTCATTCCGGCGCTGCTCCATACTCACACCATATCACCCCTCACCAGCGCTAAAGACCTCGATGTTAAGCTCTTCACTAATGGGTGAAATAAAATAAGAGACGTGTCTGAACAAAGACATGCTACCAATAACCATGAATATACACACATTTATATGTTGACATATGTATGACTTTTAAATATTATTTTGGAAAATGCACTCTGAATCATCGGCACTCATAAATAGGCAGTAAAATGATTTCAATTATGAAATAACCTGTTGTTTATGGGGAGGGAATCCCAGGGAAGAGCATTACACTACCATAAGCAGACTTCAAGCTGGGAGCCCATAGGTTTCCATAGGTCATTGAGGAATGATATGGGAAATGAGGTTCTAGAATAAAGCCACAACTTAATGTTAAGAAGCAGAGTTCCCTGGGAAAACCAGCCGGTTAACTGCAACGTCCGCACGTTTCCCTCAATCGAGATCACCTCCCATCAGTATTCGAACCCCTGATATCTGTGGTGGAAGTCGAGTGGTCTGGCCAATACACAGTCGCGTCCATATTAAAATTAGTAAATGTCGTACACAATAATGTAGTTATCTTTGGTGGTTTGTGACAACGTACTACACGTAGCCAACTTTTCTTCATAGCTAATAGAGGACGTGCCCACCAAGTCATTGTTGCTACACCTGAACACTTTGTGTCCTATAGAGGTTGAAAAGAAGTGCCTTCTTTGTTTGCTTATAACGATGTATTGCTTAATACGTCACTTTTAGGTCATAGTTATTTGTTTTCAATAATGAAGTGCAAACAGCTATATTTCAACATGGAGTGCAAAACCTTCAGGGTGTCAAACTGTTGGCTTAAGTAAATTTTTTTCCAAGAACCTTTACCATTTCACATAATGTACCTTACGGACTGCGCCGTCTTTAAGACTTGAAAAGAGCAGTGTGTGTCACGTTTAGCTACAGTTTCATTTTTCCAGTCAGCAGTTTGATCACACATTCTTAAAATCTATTGTATAAAAAGGTTTGCGTTGTCGTACATTTACCTTTTTCTGAGTTTGACAATGGCGCGCCCAAACCTCCGCCTATTTGACCCCAGGATGGTGCGGTTGGCGCTATGCTAGAACACTCGCCTCCCGCCAAAGTGATCAGGATTCGATTCCCGGGGGGTTCGGTCCCAAATTTTCGTATATGGGAATCGTGCCTGATGATGCCGCTGGTCTGTGGTTTTCCTCTTGCTCCACATATACATCATGTCACCCTTCACCAGCGCTAAGCCCTAGATGCTAAGTGTTGACCAAAATCTTTTCACTTCTCTTCTTTGATCACACAGGTACTGTACAGGTATGTCCAATACTTGGCGTATCCCATACTTTTCACCATTCTTCCAGTGAAATGTGTTGTATTTCCGTCAAAATTTCACGAATGTTTCTTCTCATTCGACATATTGAAAAATTGTTTGTCTCTTCAGTTTGCCTAGCCGACTCTTTTTCTCGTAAGCTTAAAATTATCTCGCTGTGGCCAAATGGTCAGACCATTAGCCTCAAACCATGACGATCCGGGTTCGATTACCGGCGGGGTCGGTCACCGGATTTTCGTAGGTGGGACTCGTGCCGGACGGTGCTGTTGGTCGGAGGGCATTCTCGGTGATCTCCCGTTTCCCCCGCTCCTTCATTCCGGTGTCACTCTATACTCATCTCATGTCACCCCTCACCAACGCTAAATACCTCGCATGAACAGCGTTGCAGCGTGTCACGCGTATTCGTTTTTAAGCGAAAGCGCTTAACTTATTTATGTAACGCCTATCATGAAAGTAACACACATTTGAAAGTATGCTTTAATGTTTTCAAAAATCGAGCACCCGTGTAAGAAACATGATTTTCAGGTCTCTAAAAATTGCTAAAAACAGTTTTTTTACACTACTGTAACTCCGAAAATATTACGTGAATTCTTAAAGTGCGAGCCGTGCGTTGGTCTTTACTTCATATTATCCAAAAATAAAATATCAGGTCACCGCTTAAAGTTTAATTTAAAAAGGACTACAACCGAAACCTTGTACGTCAGTTTTGCGCGCTGTGAATAGAGGCGATATGCTTCCCGTCTAGCATGTTCCTCTGGCTCTTGTTGCTCCACTGTTCCCACGCGTCAAAGGTGGAAATTTGACACCGCAAATGACTCCTCTTAAGCACTGGTCAAAATCTCTCACTCAGTTATCTCGACGAAGACAGTAGCAAACTGTCTGCTCAAAGCAGTGTATTTATATTAGGCTGAACTTGTACTGTAATATTTAAGTAGTGGCAAACGTAATTTGAACGTGAAATATAATCAAATACATCAAAATACAATCATTCATGGGCCGACCACGTAGTTAGTTTATACGCAAGAATCTTATTTTGATCTCTTTTAACACTTAGCACATTTAAGTTTTCCCATGTAACAATATTTTCAAAATTTCAACAATATTAATATTTATGGTTGTGGTACGGTATATAGTATTCAGTTGTAACAATTATAACCACACTTTATACGAAAAAGATACCAATTATATCCATAAGCTGTACGACAGAAATAGATCTTTTTTGGCAGTTATATGAGAAGATAGCTCTACACGACACCCCTGCCTTTAACTTATGATGTACTATTGTTGTCTATATGTTACTGTTTTAAATCATCTTACGGTTAATAAATAATTATGCTATCTTTGCCCAGCAAGTCCTCAAGAAATGTACAGAAATATTTCGCGCCAACATGAAGGAAAATGGCCAACTTTGGTTATTGCGTTAACTACTGGTTTGTGTTAAGTTGCAGAGTTATTATTCGTTACTACTTGAACCACTGGTATAATAGTAGGCCTACAATAAATTAAAAATATAAGGTGCAAACAAAACGAAAAATCTGCGATAGTTTGGAGTTTTCCGGTACATCTCATAACATTTTCATGAAAACTTGTTGCCGGTTTCCCTCAATTTTAAAGAAGACTACCATATTGGATTTTAGATGTGTTTACGGAAACACTTATTGTGTACCAACAGTTCGTACTTGAGCAGTAACGGTTTTTAACACTAGTATCAAATGATTAAGGTTTGTATTAATAAAACATTAAGATATTTTCATTAAATACAACACTGCTACAACGTTAAAATTTAAAATATGTGAACAATCAGACTGAATTTCGTGATATTTTCAAATATTGCTCTTTAATGAAACTCTGCATCGGAAAATGTTTTAAACAGAAGTTGTACGTGTTAAACAAAATATCAGTGTCATATTATTTAATATGTTTTAAGTTATTTTGGTTTGTGAGCATACAACTGAAGTCAGCAATACTGATTTATGCAGTATATTACCAAGCAAAGTATTAGTGTGCGTATACTGTTATTCTATAAGGCTGCTGTTACTTTATAGTAATTGAATGTGAGTCAACCTATATACTTAACGCAATACATACAAGATGCGTTCTGATAAGAAGTTACATCAAAACAAAATAAAACGTCAAAGAAACTTGGAACCGATATTTCATCTCTTCGCAGACTTGTACACTTATGCGATAGTATAGTAGATGCTCAAGGAAGTACATACCTACAGTATACCATATATTGGAAAGAGACAATGCTTAGGAATGAATTTGTGAAGTCATGTTAATTACAATTTTCTATCTTGTTTTCATGTTTTCAGCGTCTGGCCAAACCACGTACAGCATACGTTTATCTGCATTTTATTTGAAAACCTAGTAAATGTTATCTCCCTTGAGCGAGTCATTGCAACATACTAACAGAGGAGTGACGCGATTAAGTAACAGCTGGATACTATTTTATGTGGGGATACACTAGAAGTAAATTTGCATTATGCTTGTTGTGTTGTCCGCAGGGTGTTCTGGGTGATGGTCATGCTGCTAAGCCTGGGAGCGTGCGTGCATCAGATGTACAACTTGTGGCACAAGTGGACGTACGCACCCGTCATCGTGTCCTTCGACGAGAGAAGCACTCCTGTATGGGAGATACCATTCCCCGCAGTCACCATATGTAGCGAGACGAAGATACGCCAGAGCATCTTCAATTTCAGTTGGGCACTGTACAATGAAAATGAAATGACGGAGGAACAGTAAGACAATACGCAACACTGCAGCTTTGATTGAACAGGATGATTCAGATTACGTGTTACAACGTTATAGGGCTGGTAGGATTGTGTCAGGATTTCGGGATCCGCGAAAAGATTTTTGCTCCACTTTGTTTCAGTGTCTCTCGTGCACATCGGAAGTTCTGCTTCGAGGTTATTGGCAGCGTGTGTTTGTTCAGACATGTCTCTCATTTGACTGCACCAATCAGAATAAGGTTATTATGACGCCATACGTCTGTAATTAGCCAAGGCAAGTACGAGTAAGATCATCAAATCACAGACGATGTGACAGAGCTGTAGATGTGCACACAGCGCATTGAAATCCAATGTTGCAGAAATCTGTTTGCCATAAAATCGTGACTCTACTAACAACGCATCGCTACAACGTATCGAAGGATGATTGCTGGCTGCACGCTGTTCGTGGCACTATGACACATGGAGAACAGATTTTAACATACTCTGGCGGTACGTGAGTTACTCAGTGACAAGTTTAAACGTAGATGGATAGAATGGGGCATGCCAGTACCGTGGCCGCCGTGTTCCCCTGACCTCACCGAGGTGGACTTTATTATCTAGGCATACATGAAGTCCATATTGCACGAGACTTCCGTGTATTCAGTAATGACCCTCATCCACGCCACTAACGCTAACGTAACAACGGAGTCAGACGACGTCATAACGGTGACTGAAGACGGCATGCCCTATAGTTGTCGATTGTACTGTCGTGAAGGAATTCGCAATTTTTAACAGTACATTCTACTTTGTGATCAACTCCTGGACAGCATCAATTTAAAGTTAAGAACATAACGTACTTATTGCGGGCTGCCCGTTTTCGTGTTTGACTCTTTTTAGCAACTTAACGACTCGTTTTTGACTTCGTTGAGTAGCAATTGTTGTACCACTAGCCATATCCTGCTAGCCCTCGAGCGTTGTAGCACGAATTTTTAATCACATCTCATTTAGAACCTTCCTAATGTGACACTGCAAGATTATGTGCTATCTGTACGTGTTATTTTGTGTAAATAATTATAATGGTAGTGGAAATCATTTACAACTTTCGTGAAGTCATAAGGATCATATGCAGACATAATGAATAAACTTAATCTGGCAATTTAAAACCGAGTAAGCTATCAAGCTAGTCGAATCTCAGTACATAATTTTTGTAACATTTGAGAATAAATTATCCGAACTTTAAACAATTTATCTGTGAAATCTTTCATTCCCGGTTTTTTTAACAAGGTAAAATAGTGATGCCTTCCTGGCTATTGAACACGGTTAAAGTAGGTTAGTACACGTGTTTTTATCTGAAATATTTTTATGTGTTCTTAATTCACATTTTATGCTTAAAGGAAACACATTTCAAGGAAACGTTTTTGGGTATTTGTAAATTATTATGCTAATTAAAACAGTGCTTTAGAGCCCTCCGAGATAGCTAAAAGACGCCTTTTCGGGCCAGTTATGTCTCAGAATATAGTACCCAGTTTGATACGAACCTAACAAAGAAATTTACTGCAAAATTAATAATTAGACTTCACTTAGCAATATATTGACATGATCTCCGTAGAGTGTTGCAGAGGCCAGACTGAAACAAAGAGCACATCTGGGGCACAGGTTCGCATGTAAATATCATTCTTATCACCTCTTTATTTCTGAACATTTTACGCGCAAGGCTGCTTCAGGTAAACAATGCAATGTAAAGTGATTCAAATTAATGAATTTACATAAATTCTGTACTTTAAATATCTTTAATAGAAAAAGAGGAGAGAAATAACATTTACACGTCTTCTCTGAACACAATAACTTCTAAACTGGGAGAACAATACATTTGACACTATTTTCATAAATCATCATAAATATGGTATTTTCACTGATTCTACATTTTTTAGTTCACGTTGATTCTGCAGTTACATTAGTAGACTAAATGAATTCGATGAAATACCAGTTAGTAAAACATGGTTTTCCTTTACTCAGCGACGTATATGCACATGTGTCTACATACAAAAATTCACATATTTACGTACATGTTAAATTTACAGCAAGAATATTCACACTATCTGACTTAAATGCATAAAATAATTTATATAAGTTACATACATGTATAAATATATGTATGTAATTTTATACGCACGAAACAATATAATATTATGAATTAAAAAAAAAATGCCAACTTTATATTCATGTATCAAAGTTCCCAGAGAAATTTTGCAACCGGTAAGTATCATTATAAGTTTTAGGTGTTACGAAACAGCGTGAATTAAAAGATGAACTATTTTTATCGAATAAATTAACACATTTTCAAACTCACTAGCACTGGTTTCGTCGACATAACAACATAATTGTGTTGACTTTACTCTCTTGTTGACTGAAAATAATCTTCCTGACAGACAATATTAAGTTGCATAAAATATTATATAATTTTTTTAGCTAACACAAACTGAATATGCGTAAGATTGCCTGCACAGGCATTTAAGGTAAAACAAGCATTTTTAGGTTTTATCTTAAGACAAATATATCCAATAAAACATGTGTCATTGTGGTCGCAGGCATAAATACTTTGAGGCGGTGAAATTTGTTCAATGTGCAGCTTGTTCATAATGGCATATGGTAAAGTTTATAAGCACGATGGAAACACAAAATTGCAGGAAATTAACAATAAATAACTTTACTTTGAATAGCTAAAACAAAACCCATTTTCCTCAGTTTGAAAATATTTTCAGTTTGCTTTTAAAGCAACCGACTTGTCGAAAACTGGAATGAAAATATTCAAGTAACAAGTGTTTCGACTGTAGTAATTTTGTTTTAAAAATATATGGTCTTTTAACACTTGATTCTACCAAAATGGTTTGACAATGCAAGAGTTCAAGGTATATTTCTAAAAAATTAAAATAATATGAAATCCGGCTTTGGGATTCTCGTAAAACCTGATCCACGCTTGAACAAAAATTTTGAAGCTACCTTTTTGAAACGAATTTTTTAAGCCGGCGTTATATGCTGATAATATGAAGTAGTCAATCTTTTGTGTGTTTTTTTTTTTAAGGAAAACAGTTTTACTAACCTGACATTATGCTCTTTGACTTAATGACAGCAGATGAGTAAATTTAAATAATATTATCATATTATAAAGTTAAAAACCACAGCCATATTCATTGGTTACCTACAATTTAAACAACAAGCTGCGAGTATAAATGTAAAACCTATATACAGGATGTCAGGTAATTCTCAGATACGGACTGCACAACGTGAGTTATGACCAAAACCAGGCAGAAAATATTCTTTGGTAAAAAATCACCAAATTACGAGACAGGTCCAAAATATCTGTGAACTGGTTATATAGAGCAGGTTGTTCGATCTACCACGTAAATTTTTCTCGCAAACGAAGAGCTTTGACTACTTTTTACCCAAGTGTATTTCCTCTTATTTTGGTCACAGGATTAGTGAGCTGTAGTCCGTATCCACCATGGTTGTAGAAGTACAGGTCTGGACACTCGCCAATCCACCAATGTATTTTGCTTGACCCCCTTGTTGTTTGGCTGCAGTTCACCAAGTTCCAGAGAATGCTCTGTATATTTGGCGCTGCGGACAGGGCGGTCGAGCTCAAACTCCGCCCACTTTTTTTTTCCATTGTTAATATTACAAAGAAAATAAAGATTGCTGGAGCCATGCTTTGAAATTGTGAGCTAAGGAAGTATTTCATAAATTGATGAAAAATACGTTTTGATAAATTTTTTATCTTAGTGGGAAGGAAATGGGCGGAGTTTGAGCTCGACCGCCCGGAATACAGCGCCAAAAATGTATAGCAATATCGGTAACTTGGTGAACTGCAGCCAAACAACAAGGGGGTTAAGTTTCCAGGCGAGTCTCCAGACCTGTTCTTCTACGACCGTGTCGTAATCTAACGGCCTTATGCCTTCTTACCGAAGAGTATTTTTACTTAGTTTTATATCAGATTCGCTTTGCACAGTCCGTACCCGCGAATTACCTAACATCCTGCATATTTGTTGTCTCAATGTGTTTGTGGATTGCGGACTAAAAAACAATTTCTCTGTAAGTATTAAGACTTTTATTTGAGTACTCGTGTAGTACGTAGTTTGCAAATTGTGAGTGGTACATAGTGTCAAAAACGTATCTTTTTAAATTAATTTTGGCTGCAACTATTTATTTTTCAAGAATTAATATTTTTTTTGGAAAGCCTATTAATCAGCTTGTCTGAGTAAATGACTTGATAGCCGTGTAATACTGCTTTGTCCATAACATTTTGTAAGTGTTTATGCAAAAATTTAAAGTAAAAAATTGTAATTTTCACATTCGGTGAACAACCTTCATTACCATCGAAGTGTATCATTGACGTTTGTTAATTTAAAAAATATAATAAAAAAATAACTAAATCCGTATTTCACAAATAGGGAAAAAAATTTGTATGTTTCCAATTTATTGTTACTTACCTTCAAACATAGAGCTTAAATTGTTTGTGTAGTTCTATTTCATCCTCTTTACTCGATATGAATCACGCTTGTAGGAAATGCAGTACTAAATAATTAATTCAGCAACGTAAAAATACACTTTATTTGTAACGCTTCCTATGTCACATGTTGTTAATTGTTGTAGTTATATAGTTATCAGAGTCGTAGTTTTTAAAGATGTAGAAAGAGAATGCTATGTGACCGAGTAAATGTGTCTGCAGACAGAGGATCATGACAGATGCGGCACTAATGTGTGATCCACAGTACGTGAAAGGCGAAAACTTCACCACAGAAGAAGCTATTTATGAAACATTCCTATTAGTAAGTAAACCAATATTTTTTTTACGGTTTTATTAGATTTTTTGGTTCATGTTTTGTAATTATTCCGTATATGAAAAATGTAATTTACTAATTCTGTATCGTGTTATGGGCAGTTTGTTATATGTTATTTAATGTAGGTCAGTTTGAGGTCGTGCAGTAACTATACTGTGTGACCGATTTACAGTCCTCAAGTCCTTAAACAGACCTAGTAAGCTATTGTGGAGAAACGACGTGTTTTATATTATGCTATATGTTCCCTGAAAGCAATACAAATATTTGAAACATTCGTCTACGATATTTCACCAAACATTCAAACAGCAAATGTCATACGTATTCTGCAAGATGCAGTTATCGAGAAATTTTCTAGGCTCCAGTAGTGCCTGTTCTGTTATTTCATGTACATTATTCGTGGAATGGCGTCTGTAAGTAGACTTTAAAACGTTGTCGTGCAGCTTACGATGTACTGAGCGACTGTATGAAACGTGGTTGTCATTGTCAAAAAATGACGTTTTAAGCTTTTTGTGTACTGACAAGTTGTATGGAAGAATTTTTTGAGAGCCTAAAATGGTGCGATTTATTCATGTACCACATGCTAAACCGGACAGAAAATCAACTTTATGTACGGCATTAGTTGCAGTCGTACATTGATGCCGTGGAAAGTTCCAACTCTCTTTTCTATTAAGATGTACATTTTTAAATACAAAAATGTCTTTGTACTTGTACGAACGTTAGTGAAACTACAAATCCTCTTCAGTAAAGTTTTGCAAATTTACAAAGATAATCTCTCTAAGAAAACTTAGGATGTCGGATATGGAATGTTAAATACATATCACAGTCACTGGTGTGTGTTTATCTGGAACAAAATGAATGTACGTAATACATAACACTACGAAAGAACGAAGAACAGTTGAGTATGACTGTGGGTTAGGTGCGCGCTTAACAAGAGTAGGTTCGGATCCTGGTGCGTGAATTTGTCAGAATTATCGTACATGAATTTTATTAAAGACACCTCGATGATTATATGGGGTACGATTACTGGCTAGTCTCCTCTGCTTATGTGGGCTGAAAGGTGCAGAACGCCAAGTTTTCCTATCGGTGGATAGCTCGCTGTGCTATCGTCGACTGTCTAGTATAGTATAGTAGAAGTGACAACTCTGTCAAGAAGAGTCGTTTTACAGCACTTTGAGCTCTGCTGCAGTAGTGGCTTTCTCTGATTCTCCTTTATGTTTAGCAGACAAACGAATCAGAGAAAGCAGTTACTATGAAAGAGCTCAAAGCTCTATTACAATAACTCTCACTGAGTGAGGTGACGCAACGTTAACCGTTGTAGAGCACCCGGGTTCGATCATTTGCTTCTGCCATCCTGATTTCGGTCCTTCCATGATTTCTCTTAATCTAGCCAGATGATTGCTGGGACGATTCCTTTACAAAGGCTATGGCTGATCTTCTTCTTATTATTTCCCTTGTGTTAAGGTATGTGCTACCGTCCGTATCGATGTTCCTGTCAATGATACGTAAAAATCAATACAAATAAAAAAGTAACACTATGCTTACTGGTATGATTGACACATCCAAGAGCGCGGCATTCTACAAAAGATGGTTATGGCAGTAGTCGTGTGACATGGCTAGCTCGTTACACACACCTTACAACTTCAGAAATCTTCCTTTGGGGCGCATCGAAAGCCTACTGCGCAGTCACAAGGAATAGGTGACAAGTCGAGAAGGGAGCACAGACACTGGAAAGAGCAAAGGCTAGAGTTTACCGGGGAACGACGCGACGCCAGGAGCGCTCACAGTAAATTTAAATATTATTGATATGTTATTTGCGTAAATGATCTCACTGTTAGCGTGTTGTTAGGCCTTTTTTGATACGCAGGATCTACAAACTTTATAGGAAACAAATGTACTACCTTAGATCAGAGTAGGATATAGACATTTTTTTGAATTGTTTCAACTTGGGACAAATATTTTCGTTTGTGTGTAGGTGGCACCTACTATGGAAGAAGTACTGAAAAATGTCACCTGGAGGAATTCAGACAAGAACGTGTCGGATATGTTCACCCCCATCGTGACACAGGAGGGTAGATGCTTCTCTTTCAACATGCTGGATCCCACCGAGATATTCACAAACATCACGTAAGTGCTCGTTTCCACCTTACTCCCACTCTATATAACGACATAGGTAAACCGTGTATGTAATAATTTGTTTAGAAAATTTAATGTATAAATTTCACACTTTTTTGCATGGCCATCTAGAGTAAATCAGTCGAATATTAGTACCTAAGTGAGTAAAAAAGTCATATCAATATTAACTACATTCCTATAAATATAAAAGTTGTGATAATTGTATGAATTAACTACACGTATTTTAATAAAATATTCGTTCATTGTCTGATGTTCCTCTGAGTAGCAGCTAGTGGACAAGTGGTTGGGATTTGAATATGCATAGGATATTTGATTCTAACATGCGTTCGTTGAATTCGCGAAATTTCACCATCTCTAACCATGATATTCCTCCTGGTTCAAACACAAGACAGCTAGGCCTTGGCTAGTAGGCCGTCTGAAGTAGCTTACTAACCGGCAAACTTGGCCAAGGAAAGATAACATTAAACACGACTTATTTCGGTAGCGAAATTCCCCACTGCAGAGAGGTAACAAGTTGACACACACGGCACAATAAAGGGACGAGTCACACCACCGGGTCGGTCTGTCTGGCTGTCTGTCGTGTGTCTGTCTGCTCGATATCGTTATTCATCACCATGCCGAGATGCACCAGGATGTCCAGCTGTGTTCGCCGTAACCGCTACATAACATCAGCCTCGGCAAACAACAACTGTTAACGTGGGACTGTCGTCGTAACTAAACTGCGTGGCTCAACAACTTAAATTACTGTAAGAATAATTGTTAAACATTTTCTTCCCTTCGCGTCTACAGTAATTGTTATTGTATGTTTCATGTATTGCAAATCGCGGATCAAGTTCTTAACTGCTTTTTATACGACGTCAACCCTGAACAAGAATTAACAGAGCAATCCCCTTAATAATACTATAAGGTATTACATTATCATTTTTCTCTCAACTTGTATGGTTAAAGTTATTGGAAAAACCATAAAAATAGTCATGGGGAACACATTGAATGGAACTAAACAAACAAAAAAAATTAGCTTATAAAATTGTAAATTTAAAAACTATAGAAAATTATTCTGACATAACAAAAAGTTACTTGACATCCAAACGAAACCAGAAACTGTGACGGCAAGTGAGCAATGGGTCAACGAATATATTTAAACAGGATGATTTATTGTAATGTGAAAAAAAAATGCAAGGTATAGTCACTAAGAGTAAAAAGAGCAAAATTGTCATACTGACATACCCAGAAGTGGATGGTTTCTTTGCTATACTGTATCCATTCTAAGGTTGCAGCTAATTCATTCAAATGAACGTCAATAACAATTTTTGCCCAGAATTAATTTAATTTGAAACATTGGAAAATACCAAATAACTGTGTTACGGCACAATCACAATGTGAGGAATCAAGATGTAATTAAATTGCTTTGATTTATTTCGTTATCAAGTTTTATTTCTGCTGCAACCTTAGAGTGGACAGAGTATAGAGACCATTTAATTGTTTTTTTTTTTTGACAAAAATATTGCAAGACACATTGCAGCACTAGGTCGAACGTTTAACTGCATCATCATTTAATTAATAATAACAAACCAGTGAATATTATTGTAAATTTTACGCAACAAGTTGTATGATTGTTCAAACTAATTACAAAGTCATACAAACTAATAGTGTGTATCAGTTGAGCTTATAAATACTGTACTTAAAATTTCTTCAGCAGTAGGTTTTGACCTTTCAATAAAACGCCGTTAATTAATTTATTCATATTAAAATGTGCCATCCCACATCCGAACGATGTAACATAATCTTAAATGTGTTGTTACAACGTCTGCACTTCGCGTTGGACTCCGCATATACATCAGTTTCCAGGTAACACCACAGGCACACATATATGCCTTGACCTCTAGCGAGGAACAAATGCATTTGAACACGTCGTTATTTTTTAAGACCATTTTGTACCTTATCCTTCCAGCGTACCCCTATCGCATCAAATCATCCTGGCTATTTATTCTAATAATATACTCTCTACGTGATAGTCGCAAATGAAAACAGCAAGTTTTTTCTTTCGACTAGTGACAATTCGCGATTTTAGGGCGCCATACTGTTTCATGTTGTTGTCTGTCGAGTGCTTGATAAAACTAGTGATGGTCATCACCTTTCCTAATTTAATTTTATTCTGAAGTACACTTAAGTGCTACAGTCTGAAGATTAGAGCCAATTTCATTAACGATTCACTTCTCGACATGGTCGTGGATACTGCGAACGTAAATACGAGAGAGTGATAGTGAGAGTGAGAAAGATTTTGGTGACCGCTTAAAATCGAGGTCCTTAGCGCAGGTGAGGGGTGACAAGAGGTGAGTGTGAAGCAGCGACCGAATGAATAGCTGGGGGCAAGGGGATATCACCGAGAAAACCCGCCGACTAGCGGCATTGTTCCCAAATGCAAAAATCCGGGAACCGACCCCGGATCGCCTTGGTGAGAGGAGAATGGTATGACTACTTGGCTACCGCGGCCCCGAATACGAGAAAGAATTACGTATGACTTTAGATGGAATCTTTGAATAATTTTTGCAGTAGGATTATATGACAAAGTTAAGTTTTTTCTCGATTTACATCATTGTTTGCGAATGTCGTAGGATAGGGTAAAATGACAGTAACATAAAAGAACTAAGAAAGAGAAATTGAGAAACAAAAATACAACTGAAGAGTTCATTTGTTGTTTTAACCTCGAGCCGCCATTGTCATGCTCCTTGTTTGTTCCTTGTCTGTTTGATTTTTCCTGTTTGCGTTTACCTTCTTTTTTAGTTTTTCGATTTCCATCACGTACCGACTATATTCCTATTTCGGAATTATTTGTATGTTTGTTAAGAACTGCTGTTTCCGGCTTCCTTAATTTGTTTCTTTCATATATTTGCAGCTCATTCTCTCGTGTTTAGTTCGTTTATATTACTGTGGGTTTTCTACGCGTCAACAACATACGCTAGCAATGACGCATATCCTTGCTCTATGAAGATAAGATCTTGATACTAAGGAATACAATGTGACTCCTTTTTGTCGCAGCGCTACTAGTCTTTTAGTGGAAAAATATTCTTGTTTTGGCTTTGGCTTACATGTGCTGTTGTTATCGGAATTGCCTATGTTATAGAAGAAAAACATTGAAAATAAAGAAAATGTGAAAGCAATTTTGTACTGAAACACATTTTCAACCATAAAATTTAGTTTCACAATCTTTTACACGTATAAACACATTGCAACTATTCTTAAATTTTGTAGGTAGGAAGTTATAGATTTTGTTCGAATGTGTTTACAAAATAATAGTAAAGAATATTTTTTTCAGACGACTTATTAAATAGTTCCACACACATGCCAATGCATTTGTGGATAAGAAACATATATCTAGCAATACCAGCTTACCAAATTAACATCATTTTGTGCAAATAATTGTAAAAATTTTAACATCGCCAGATGTAAAACAGGCAAATGTTCCACCAAATTACTACTAGCGCTCGGCGACAAATAAAGAGTCACACAGGGTCAAGACCTCTTCCTCTTAGACCGTCCGCATATCCAACAAAACCATCATGTTTGATATCAAATTGGTATTCACTCGAGTAATATTTTGTGAACGATGTTCCTAAGTGATCATCACTAACACAAGTAGAGTTCAAATAAACTTCAATCCGTTGAAGCTCGACACACAGCTCAGTGGCGTGGACAAGCGACCACTTAACTCTGCTACACGCCTACCAACATAAAGATTCTTTAACAAAAGGAGTTTTACGAGCTGTTGATGTCAGTGAGTTGAGCATGTTAAAAGAACAATTTACTCCAAGAAATGTTTATGCTTCTGTCAGTGTCAGTGTGAACGTTACTTATGAGAGATGGATGGTGTTCAACTTAGTCAGCGGATAAACTCAGTGAAGTCTGTAGTTGTTGGCCAGCCTGGAAGGTAAAACAGGTGAGGTGTAAGGTTATTTTTGATACAGGTTAGGAAGATAATATCATTTTATATGGATGAGTTTGGCAATATGCAATTCCCGCCGCTTTCGAAGACAACTTTCTGTGCGAAACAGAACGCTGCCGTGAAATGAAGTGTTCTCAATAAATGTCATCATTAAATTATCCTCTTAACGATACCAGTGAATCTTTCTGATTTTATGGGATACAATTCAAAGAAGATATCACGCTACGATGAAGTTAACTTACGTAATGTGACATGAGCTTACTCCACACTCTTAAAACCGATTTAGTTGCCACAACACGAATGTTTCTTACTTCACTGAATATTAATGTTTTTATTTAAATAAGAATTGTAAAATATCTTTGTCCCAAATACAACTTGTGTTTAAATTACATTAAGACAGCGACAACTTATGTTGCTGTAGAAATTATTGAGCAGTCACGTTATCGATATTTTGTTGTATGTTATTTAACACATACTATTCATTTAAGTGGGAAATCTCGTATCTTATATTACTAACTAAATGTGAACATGACTGTTTAAATTGAAATTGCACTTAAAAAACCACTATTAACTTTTAATTTGCTACAAAGAAAAGAATTTACTGTTTTCTTCATCTACTTGTCGGCATTGGGGGCCAGAGTGTTGTTGCCAGGTAGAATTGCGGTTGTCGAGAACTATACAGGATTGGGCGCTTGTTCACGTTACAGTCACTGCCACTCTGATCTGAAAGTGCCGCTTGTTAGTGAGTGCTCACTAAACGTAGTAGATGTTTCATGGTCTTTGATATGAGACTTGTGCATCAGGAGGGAACGGTTCCGAGACTCTGGAGCCAAACCGGTGCAACAACACAAATGCTGCCTCTGCCTGTCTGACAGTTTTCGTATCTACCGACCACTAAACCGACCCGTCTAGTTTGTCACAAAGTAAGCACGGTACAAACGAAAACTGAAGAATTAGAAACACTGTCATTTTACGTACGTACGCAATTACTGCCAGAATCACTGCCTTGTGCAGACTTGATAATACACATCTCTATAAGAAATATGGAAAAGAAAACGATTTTTCTACATATGTGTCCCAGTTACTTGATTTTTCTTTCTGATTACCGCAACAATGAAACCATCCAAAAAGTACTTTACATTAAACCCAGTTAACATCATTCATAAAATATATCATCCAAGGAACGTAAGGTGTATAGAATAAAATAACAGCATGTTAGGCTATTGGTTTTAAAAGAAGCTATCTCCGCTGTGCTAAAATGAACAGTTGAAGTAACCCCTCCCTATCGGGATGGGTTTTGTCTTACATATTCAACAAAATTGATATGTATGAGAGTATCCAAGGAATCCAAACAACAAAACTAATGATTTATGGAGTAGTACAGTTCATTGGTGTCTATATCTAAGTTTCGGTAATAAATGGCAATTGCTCCTTTTGATATCAATAGCCTCATTTGATCTTCACAAAAATGCAGCGGAACTTTCGCAATGGAGTGTGTCCATGTAAGGGTTCATTGTTTGATAACACCATTACTTTGGCAAGAATCGTTGAAGATCACAGGCTCATGATATTTTTACAGTGTGCAATACGCACAGAACTTCACGCAACATAATCAGATGGCGAAGGGTTGGAAGATGGACAGCGGGTACGACCCCACCACTCCCATGCATACTTACCCGCAAAGAGCTCTAGGGGCAGGTTACGACGTAGGACTGTCAGTAATGCTCAGGTCCTACACGAAGGACATCGACTACTTGTGCAAAGGAGCCGTTCCCGGATTCAGGGTATGGACTAACTTCAGTTATATTATTTTATATGGATTGTTTATTTTATGGGAATGCTGTGTGTCCTTCAATATAGATGGAGATGCCCTATACAGAAGACAAGATTGACAAATACATACATCCACCCGTCACCCATTCGTCCCAAAGAACGAACGAGTTTAAGCAGACAAGATGATGCGAACTTGGAAAGATCAGCAGTGGACTGCAAGGTATTGTTAAACCAGAGATCCTCAGGAAAACCCGTTGGCCAATGGCAACGTCCACCAAGTTTTCCACATGCTTAGTATCAAAATTACTCCATAGGGAATTTAACACATATCACACGGTGAGATGCGGCCATCTGACCTCTATTTATATCCTTCCGTTACCGTGCAAGTCGGAAAGTCATAAGCACTTTACCGAATTACTGCCGGATATTCCGAGTAGACATGTAAAGAAACTATTTGTAACATTTTCTCCTCGGTAGGGTAATATACACATGGGATGTTCATAAAAGTAGCCTATGTTACAAACTTTGCATAATAATTCCTTGAAAGAAATGAGGTAAAGTTTTACAGAGCTGGTTTTTGGTTGGTGCAATTCTTATGGGAGAAATTCGCGATTGAAAATTGCATCTGAAAACCAACATTTGTTAAAATTACTAATTTTAAGGAGGTACAAATAAAAACATTCCGGATGCATTTTAATAATAACATGATCTGCATCTGTAAAATAAATGATTAAGAATACTACAAGTCCAACATCGAAAAAATCCACCGGAAATGAGATTTGAAACGCCTTCATTACTAACACCAACCACAACCATCAAAAGGCAATTCTGCCACACGCAGTTGGTAATACTGTCCTTCAACTGTCAACAACACCAACAACTACGCCAGTAGTCTTCTACTTTCAGTCAGCATGAAGATGGGAGTAGATATCAACGTAACGACTAACTAGTCTGAGAAAAACCCGTGTGTTCTTCTGTGTTGTTATCGTTGTTTCAACTAGTCTTGTGTTTGTTAAGTAGCGTAACGTTGTATTCGACTTAGTTATCGTCTGTACTGTCTTAATTTTGGTGTCCAGAATTTTCTCGGATTTCCTTGCGTTTGAATTTGTTTATTTGTTGTGAACTTAAGGGGTACTGATACCTACCATCTTGGACTTTTCCGTTTCTTCTCGAAAACTTCTGTTCCAATCGATGTATCGAAATTGCATGTATGTATATATATATGTATATATATATATATACACATACAAACAAAATCAAGCACACTCGCTCATGAATATAGTGTATTAACACAATGGAAAAAATTGCAACACAAATTATATCACTGAGGTTACTCCAATTTTGCCATCGTACCTTTAAGGCTATATAACACTTTGTTTATATATATATATATATATATATATATATATAATTTGAAGTTGTGGTAAATTATGGTATGTAGCAAGAGGTCATTAGAGACAGGGCCACTCAATTTTACACAACACGAACTGTGGATTTTCCAGTTTACTTTTACACTAGTCATGAGCGCGTGTGATTTATTTTTCGTAGCAGTTCTCTCGAGCGTATTAGAAAACATAATAAATCAACTTTTAAGTACATCGAACCAATCAACAATCAAATTGCAGTATACAGATAAGTTATGTTTAGTGATAGCATACACACATTATTTAGCCTCATTTTATTACGAATTTCCTCAAACACAGAGCATTACACTGAAATTAGATTCCAAAATATATTATGAACTTAAATTATTTCAGCCATCTTTTACCTACAACTATGTGATACATAACCGTCTATTGTGATAACCCACGCTTCGTACACAAACTATTAACCACAGCACCAAGAGCAACACCAAATGTTCGATAGGCCTTGTTCCTTACGAGTGCTTCTTCATAATCCTGCGGAGCTACCGAGGTTGAGCCAGCAGTATCTGCGCTCCGACCTCAACCAAGACCTGATGGTGTCCGTAAGGCCAAGTGTGATGATCACCAAGGCCAATTGTGTGAGAAACCTTGTTCTTTACAGGAGCTTCTTCAAAATACTGCGGAGCTACCGAGGTTGAGCCAGCAGTATCTGCGCTTTGACCTCAACCAGGAGCTGGTGTCGTCCGTAAAGCCAAGTATTATGATAACCAAGGCCAATTGTGTGAGAGGCCTTGTTCCTTACAGGTGCTTCTTCACAATCCTGCGGAGTTACCGAGGGTGAGCCAGCAGTACCTGCGCTCAGACCTCAACCAGGAGCTTGTAGTGTCCGTGAGGCCAAGTATGATGATTACCAAGGAGGACTTACAGTATTACTCGCCATACGTGAGGCAGTGTTTCTTCCCCACGGAGCGCCAGCTGAAGTTCTTCAAGGTGTACACGCAGAACAACTGTCAGCAGGAGTGCCTTGCCAACTACACGCTGAACTTCTGCCACTGCGTCGGTTTCTACATGCCGCGTGAGTACAGCTGTTCAGTTACAGTCAAATTAAAACTTGTAGTATAGTTCCCTGATTTGTACGGAAAGGAAATGACACAGGTAAGAGAAAATTCCTACCAATGTGTGCTGTAAATGTACCTTTAAAATGTGGGTAAATTACTTGATATTGATAGCAAGAAAATTAGAATGCTTTTGATCAAGAAGTTTTATTGTTACTGTTAATGTTAAAAGACAATCAATTAATGATATTAAAAAGTACGACTATACTTGGGGACGAAGGGTGTGTAATTCGAATATTTTACCTGGAATCAGTTGCTCAGTGTCCTGACTGATGATGTAAACGGACCTCCTACTTCGGTGAAAATATTTTTGCACTAATTTGTTTCAATGCCTTACGAACAAGTATGCAGCTCTACTTAATAGTCGGTGATTGGATATTTAAAACTCTGAAGCGTCTTGATGTTGTATTGAAAATCCAGACATGCAGTTTTGCTGCTGACTAAAAGACGTGAAATGACGTGGCGGCTCATTTGGTACGGGCGAACTTCACGCTTATTGGCTGCCCGATGTTGCTGATTCCAGCCCCGTGTCTTTATGGCTCCTGGTTTACTTGACCTGGCTGCCGACTAGCAAGGTATACTCTGCCCACGCTAACGTTGCAACAGAAATAAAAGTTGCTAACGAAATAAATAAAAAAGCAAACGAATCACATCTTGATTCCTCACAGTGTGATCGTGCAGTAACATTGTTACCTTGTATTTTACCATTTTTCAAATGGAATTTACACTTTGCAAACATTTTATTGACATTCACGTGAATGAATTTGCTTCAACTTTAGAATGGATAGAGTATAGTAGCCTTGCCTGGATTTATTTACTTGGACATACTCCATTGCGAAATATTTTTTTTTTATTAATAACTGTGTTACTTCTTTTTGGTGCGGAGGGTGTTTTGGTGTTCAGGGTACTGGTCAGCTTGGATAATTTATCTTTTTGCCTTTCTTTGCACTTGAATGATTTTTTCTGGACAAGATTTGTGATGGACTGGTATATGCAATTAAAATCTTTTGTACTAATTATGGACTGTAGTTCAAGCTGTATTGCCGATATTTCATTGTTCAGTTCTGACTTTTGACAGTGGTAGGCCGAAATTCCTTCGCTCAGCAGCTTTTGGCTAGCTTTCAGGGCTATTTTTTAGCCTGTTTGCTGTTCACAGGAGATTTGACAGTAAGACCCTTAGGAATTACACCTTCACTGTGGCATTTGCAGAGAAAAGTCAAATTGTTGGAACATCGAAATATTTCGCAATGGAGTATGTCCAAGTAAATAAATCCAGCCATGCACTCCCATTGCACAGTTATTTCAAAGATCATATCAATGCCCGGTATGGACCCGGTATGCATATTTCTCTGAGGAAGCTGGAAAAGAAAATGGTTGATTTATTATATTTCGCAATGGAGTATGTCCAAGTAAATAAATCCAGCCATGCACTCCCATTGTACAGTTCTTTCAAAGATCATATCAATGCCCGGCATGGACCTGGTATGTATATTTATCTGAGGAAGCTGGAAAAGAAAATGGTTGATTTATCATATTTCGCAATGGAGTATGTCCAAGTAAATAAATCCAATCATGCACTCCAATTGCACAGTTCTTTCAAAGATCATATAGTAGCCTTACGTTGGCCTGATATTTTTTTCCTTCCACGCTGTTGGCCAGCGAAGGCATTTTGCTGGTGTGTTTGACTGACTTTGTCGCCCTACCGGCAATTTCACTTTTGTATTCCTAATTATTCTGTGGGTACGAAGTAACCGTCTTAGTATTGGCACAGTAAAGTTAACGACACCTCTGCGCAATGACATATTACCAATAACAAACTTCTCACCAAAATCAGGAGTCTCAAATTATGAAAATTACTTATATAACGACGTTGAATTTTTCTTTGAACTGTAATGCATGAGGTACGCAAAATTTTGTACGCATGTCATTATCTAATTATCCTACCGTATTTGTTAAAGTTTATAGTCGTCAATACTAATTTTACTGCATAGTGTGGTTTTTTAAGTTCATGTAAGGGAAGATAAATAGCTTGTCGAAGGGATAGACAAATATTAATGTCGTGTAAATGAACTTTCCGAACCAGGGTGGTTATTTATAATAATTATAAACTGCGAATTGTCTGTTGTCCAGTCACCAGGCGCGTTCTATCTGGAAAAAGGTAAGAAGTTAATGATATTTTAATATGTTGTATCTGAGCATCCTGAGGTGTAGAATCCAAGTTTTGCAATTTGAGAACCCTGTGCGAGCTTCGGGCTGCCCAGAAACTTCGGAATTTTCAGACTTTTTTTCATTTTTTGCTTACAACTCCGAAACAACGCACTCTAGCCGAAAACACTTCAAAACCAAAAGTTAAAGAACGTTGAATCTCCAACAATTTTCACTGGTTAAGCGTTTTTTTTAAACCAAATGTGTGCTGAATATATATAACGTATCAAATTTATACAAAAAAAATCAAAATAGCTGAAAGTTGCAAAACAAATGTATGTTGTTTCACTAATAACTTTCATATTTCAACATTTCTGTTTGAACAAAGTTCAATAGCATTAACAATACAAACCCCACCCTTAATGAGCAGTTCATTTCAGAACAAGAACACGATTTTCGATTTATAAAAAATTATTTTATTCTACATGTAATAATATGTAGATATTTTAACTAAGGAGAAAATATTTAAATAATTGAAAATTAGTCATTAATAAGCATTGACCTCTTTTGTCTCGATGACAAGTCAGCGTCATCTCTCAGTAATTCCTCTTTCACTTAAGGGGCCCGCCTCGTGGCACATGTGTTTGTGTGAGTGAGGTATGGTGCTAAGGCGACATAGTATGGGTCATACAACGGTGCGTCGCCTCTACGCTTAAGGCGTGCAGTCTTCGCGAAAAAATAAATTTCCTATGGGACTTTAAGTGGTGACCTTGTTGTTTTATTTACGAAATCACTTTACTAAAGTCCAATGCACTATCCTTAAGTGGTTGCACATGTATTCGGCCAGTATATTTTCCGCTATAGCAGCCTGAAAATCCCGTTTTAACCCATTTTGACGTGCCCTAGAAGGGGATTTCTAATACGTGTGTTGTCTTGAAAGTACTTAAGGGCAGTCGTCTGAAGTGTGTGTTCTTTTCGTAGAGAAACGGCGTGAACACACGTGTATTAGTTTTGGTGTAAAACTTTTTCTACAAACACGCTGCAGTGTGATTTTATGGCAACGAGGTGGGCCCCTTAAGCAAGGATGTTATCGGTGACGTTCTTCTCGTTGTCACACTCACTGTCTGTATCTTCTTCGTTGATGTCGGTCTCGGGTGAATTCTCACAAGCAATTCTTACACAGTTCTTGCAGATGGCTGAGCAGCGAAGTCCTGTATTTGTTGCAGCTACAGGACCAGGTGCTACATCCTTGTGTGCCTTTGCATTATATCAAGCACAGAAACATTTCTGGTGCTGCATCCATATTAGTTGTTATGGGGATCAGCCCTCGTTTTGTTATAGTCTAGCCCCAAACTGTCGGTAACTTTTCGTTTGCACTTACAGATAGTTACGAAAAGAATGGTACCGCGCAGCGTCTCGTGTAGGGGGCAATCTGACGAGGTGGAAATTAGATCATGTCACGGAGATAGAATACATTTGGTAGCGAAGATCGTCCATACTATTTGTGTCCATGCTTCCACCAAACTATATCATACGAAAGTTTTCCTCTGCTTGCGAAATTTGGCGTGGTGTTGCTGCGTCATCTTTGAAAACACTAACAATGTCAGACAGAGAACTGTTTTTCTTATGTATAGTGAAAACATTCTTCTTTCCTTCTCCAAATGTGTTAGATGTAGTGTCACACCCGCTTGCTGCATAAAGAAAAAGAATATCCTGAGTATTGTACTTGCAAGAAGTTGACGAATACACGAATACACCTGAGGCATTACCTCTTCCACTATTCTTTAAATAAACGTTATTTCGAGAAGATCATAATGCTGTCAGCAGTGCTAATAGGTCGACGTCTTCACCTGTCATAGTTACACTACCAAAGTCAGCAGAATTAGATATGGAAGTTTTCATTATCATGAAATCAGCATCTTCTTTTGCCTACATAACCTCGATACCCTTTGCTTACATTTAAGTCATCAGCGTTGATTTCATGTTTCTCTTGTTAGTGTCGTTGGACAGACATTTTTTCTTGTAACAGTGTAACAACCATTTTTCAGGAAAATACAACTTTTGTGGACGATTCCAACAAAGCCCGACGATATCGTTCAGCTGCTTTCGTGTCCTGAGAAACGACGGCGACGTCACTAGGGTATCCAATACTACAATGGCATTACATCCAAAGTGTTTCTATACATAGCACACATAGTTCTTGCACACTGACTCGAATGTTGGTAATGTATTTTCACCCCATACAACCTTACGCAGCAAGTAACCACCATCAATTACTGCAAATTTCCTGCTGCCAAGGTCTTCACCATGTACAGGAATGAATGCTTCGTACAACTCTGACTTCTTGCCCTGGCGCATACCTACCTAACTGAAAAGCCTTATATTAAATTTATTTATTCAGAGACGCCTACCACTACTTCTTTTACTATCTATATAGAAATGTTGAAAGATGAATGTTACTTAAGAAACAATCCTGCACTTTTCGCATTGTTGCAGTACTTGGAAAATTTTCTCGATATTTTGAAGCACTGTATCTTGGTACGTATTTCGTTTAAGAAAACGTATAAACCATGTGAATTGTAGTTAATTTAATGCTCTTTAAATTTCGTCATGTAGTGGTTTTTGCAAGAATGCGTCAATTAGGAGCTATAAGCAAAAAACTAAAAAAAGTCCAAAAATTTCTAAGTTTTTGGGCAGCCCTGAAGCTCGCACAGGGTTCTCAAACTGGTAAACTTGGTTTCTACACCACAGAATGTGCACATACAGTATATTAAAATATCATTAACTTCGGATCTTCTTCCAGGTAACCCCAATTTTAAGTACAGTGTGACTGGACTACTGGTAAAAGTCATTAAAATACTTTATACAGATATGCCTCTCGCAACTATAGACCCTTACAAATAACTAATTTATGACATATATATATATATATAAAGTCATAAGTATAATTTTAATGAAAAACATTTTCGAAAACTGTATAATCAAATATATTTATACATATCATGCTCATAACCATTTTCGAATACTGTATATGGGAGGTTTAATTTAGGTCGTTTTTAGTTACTTCAAAATCAAATACATTTTAAAACCGGGGAAAATGTCTCAGTAAAATAAATATAACTACTAAATTTAATTTCTGAAGAAAAAAAAATGAACAAAATTTGTACGAATTATATTTATTTACTTCAGAGCAATTTGTAGATCCAAGGTTTGCTTGTGTTTGCAGGTACCAAGGATACAACAATATGCAGCTCCTTGAAGAGGTCGTGCATAGCAAAAGCTGCAAGTAAGATTCACTAAGATATTTAATAACTTGTCTGTCACGTCGAATGATCAGACTACTCGCCTCCCACCAAGGCGATCCGTGTTCGATTCCCGGCGGGGTCGGCCCCCGGATTTCCACATGTGGGAATCGTGTCGGACCTTGTCGATGTCATATAACCCCTCGCCAGCGCTAAAGACCTCGATGATAAGCGCTTACCAAAATCTCTCACTCACTCACTACAAGTACAGAATCATTTTCGTAACTGGTGGACAAAACGATAACGCTATAATTTTGTAAACCGAATAAAAAAATAGTAACGTGAAGACAATGCATATATAATTGTGCCTCTTGGTAAATTTTGCAAATCGTTAATTACAAAAGAGCGTTGTCAACAAAATCCTTTCAGAACTGGCTGTTATTAAAGGCAAACTCACAAATTTATATTCATATTTAGAACTAAGATACTATGAACAATCTTTGTATTAATAAAGAACATGCCAAAGACTGGACACAATTAGACATTTATGTGTTGCAGAAGTGAGCATTAAATTCAGTGGTATCTGAATCATACGGATCCCACATCAGTTTCAGAAATGTTGAGCTATAATGGATGCTGGGCTTGAAACATAACCTCAAGTGATTTGAGTCTCTGAGGTACCAAATGATTTAACTTATTCAATTTTATATTTGAATAAGACTTAATTTTGTGAACAATATTCTTTTAAAAACAAGTCCTAATTCTATTTAATTGGACTGTTGGAAAAAATGAAACTAACATTACGAAAGATTAAAAAAAAAAAGAAAGAAAAGAAAACTAGAAAATCAACGGAACACATTCCGTAGTTGTGTTTGACATTTTTTCTATTGATTCACTGAAACATCACTTTTTTCTAGCACTTTCCGCAGTTAACTGCAGACTCTTCAAATACCATGGACTGTTATTTGCCTAACAAGCAGTAATGGTCCTTGTTTAGACTCATGTTTTTGTTCTAGGACATCCTCATGCTACTAATGTGATAGACGTCTCTGTGGCGAGGTGGAATCTACAAATTGCTCCTGTGTTATCCTACTGTATCACCCCGCACAGACTTAGTGGATTCATTCTCCGTATTAAACGGCTGCTAGTATGTCCATCAGGGGCGTCATTTCAGGTTTTCTCGGGGGAGGGGGTAACCAAGATTGTTTCGGTGACAGTGACCTTGTTGCATCTTTTTTTTATTATTTAAGCATGTATAAATTAGAAACTTTAACAATGAAACTTCAGTTTTATGTGCTTAAGTTATCATTATTTAAGTAACAAAATACAAAATATTAATTTTATGCACTTAAAATTCTAAATCCAGAGGGGGGGAGGCGTTGCCCCATCTGCCCCCCTGAATGACGTCCCTGATGTCGCTCAGTCAGGTGACATATAATCAGATGTGACACACCATGAGATGATACAGTGGTCCTGATATTTTCTGTCTAGACGAGATGCTGAAGCAGGACGTGGAGAGCGGTCTGAACGGTACTGGTACGGCTGGGTCAGCCAAGTGCGACTGCTTGCCCTCATGTACGGAGATGCAGTACAACGGCGAGACATCGACCGCCAAGTTCTCCTGGCAGAACATGATCGTCGCGATGAACAAGAGTCTCGAAGACCCCGAATGGACGGGGTGAGTACACCCCTACAATCACTCTGTCTGCGCCTTGAAAATACCGCAGTTGTGTTCTCGCCTCCGGGTTAAATTCCCAGTTGATCAGGTTTTCTGCACGTCAGACTCGTGCCTGACGAGGAAATTGGTCTGTGGTATTTCTCGGAGATATCCAGTTTTCTCCGCCGTCCATACTCATATCATATTACCCATCACTAGCGCTGCCAAGCACATATCTGGTTTTCTTCACTTCACTTCTGTGTTTAGAACAGAACGATGGCAGATTCCCAGAACAGAGAACACGTGGTCATGTGCTTGAAAGTGAGCAATTAGTCGTGTTCAACGTGTCATTTTTGTACAAAACTGGAGGAATAAATTTTCTAAAACTTTTCCGGAATTAAGTTACTGAATTTATTAATTACATAAAATTTTCTGTTTTTGATAATAAAACCTATTTTAACCTACCTTTCATAATCACGCCTTGACATATAAAATTAATTTAAAACTTTTTATCAATATTAATTTTTGTCTTTGATTACACTCGTGCTTACATATTCTATTTTACCTTAATGAAATTAAAATTTTAGGTATGGTTTGTAATGTGAACACCGTCTTTCCTGACATCTTACTTAATTTAGTTAATTTTTCTAGTTTTGCTACTATAATAGGCTAAGAAATTACAGGAATGAAACGTTAGTTACCTAGCGTTTACTAGTATGTGGGAGAACGTGATAGAGTAATTTATTAACGAATCGTCTGAAATCAGACCACAATGTTGTATATTATACAAAACGTCTTTGTCATTGTCATAATTTGTAGTATGATAATATGTAGGACTCTATAATAACCTAATTTAATCAAATACCCGCGTTTCATTTGAAAATAATTGTAGAATCCGCAAACCTCTCGCGCTGAGATTTTCTGATAGTAAAATTATTTTCAAATCAAAACGCGAGTATTTTTTAAATTCGGTTACGGCAAATTTTAAAAAACTTAACCATTTGTTTAAAAGTAAAGTGTTTCTTAAACACATTCATGGTTTGTGTAAACAGTAGACGAAACTTAAAGGGCAAACCTTACTTGCCTGAGTACAAAGTCTTATTTACTTAATTTACTGTTTCTGCACTTCACAGTTCATTAACAATAATTTACCAGCGGCGATGACATTCTTAAATTTGTTTCAGAGTTAACATAGGGCGTGTTGTCGTGTTCTTCAAAGACTCTCAGTTCATCACCAGCAAGAGAAGTGAAATTTTTGGCACGACAGACTTTTGGGGTAAGTTGTATTTTTATTACTCTTAAAACGGTACTTGATACAAATTGTTTATTCGACTTTATAAATTTCATGTGACCCTGTTCACGTATACTTCTATCACCGTTCATAGTCGTTAGTTTCCACGTTTGTTTATTTATTTAGCTTACAGTATTTCGACACAAACAGAATAAAATATCAACAAGGCAATATTTGAAAGGGCACAGACTTACATCTATCGATTTTTTTTTACAATCGATTGACTTTGAGATTACTACCAGAAAGCCTTCCAGTCTTCCTTTATAAGATCTTCTTGGGAATTCTTCGAACAAGTGTTCCTTGTTTGGTTTTATCCGAAGTTTCATAGAGGATATGTCACTATTCTTCATTTATGAAGGCTGTAGGCACTTCTGCCGTACCTGGTTCTTATTCTGTTGAGCATGGGCCAGCTCCTTGTAGCCCATCTTGGGTAATGTTAAATGCCTTGTAACTATTGGCAAACAGGCAAACCAAGATTCTCCTGACCATAAAAATAAGTGATTAGCTTGTAATAATGAGGAGTGCCCTAGTTGAATTGACAGACTTCTGAACTGGGCGCCAGCAAACATCCATCGAATCCTTTAGTGATGGCATGATATTGAACCTTACAATAGACGATCAAATTCAACGGACGACAAAACGATGCCTTTGATAGCGTTCTTGAATGCATCGGTGAGTGGAACAAGCCATTCACCATCCGCGTTCCTAATACTAGGCTCAATCCTTGGATTTAGTTATGATGGGGAAGGAAGGGAGACGAAGATAAGCGACGGATCTTTATCGCTTCTAGTATTAATTCAGACTGACACGAAGAACGCTTCGTACTTCAGCGACAGCCCTGTTCTTCAACCATAGCAGCACACTGAAAGGACAACATTTACAGCACAACAACGCATGTATGTACGTTGATACGTCAACGCAACATGATTGAAACACACCACTGCTCGGTAGATCTCCGAATCTCAGAATCATCGAGTACGTGTGGGTTATTATTCGACGTCACACTACATTAAACCAATTCCTGGGAGTGATTATGGTCTCTCTATAGAGACGAGAATTACAGCGAATTTAGATTACCTTACACCCAAGACATATTCAACACTTTTACGACATGTTATACAGAATAATATGTGCATGTATTGTATGTTTGGATGATTTTAAGGTGTCTGCTCAGTGAACTACATTTAATTCGTTATATGGTGCACGGATTTTCTGTTTTGATGGTGATGACCTTTTTTGATCAGACAATAATTATATTTCTGAGTGTAATTAGTAAATGTATTTTACTAACGTCAATATACGCATAATGAGTCCGAAATTTTTATGTTCGTTTATTTCTAAAATACACATGTGATATATTTTCAGTGCAGCGACTTACCTTGAGCCGTTATTGATATTGAGATCAGTCGCAAGTTCAATGGGTTTTAGACCTTTCTTGCTAATGTTGAACGTTACTCTTATTTCAACCTAAATTATTTGCATATTATCACGGTAGCTTGAACTAAAACCAAAATTATATATTATTATGTTAAAAATATTAAATTATCATAAATTGTGTGTTACAGTGTTCATATACTTGTTGAAAATGTGTACACTGTAAATATAGGAAAGATTTTTCGGTTCTATCACGTGTTTGGACATGAAACGTATTAGTGTTTTGCTGTTTCATTCGTTAAAATTAAGTATCAAGTAAAATAACTTTAAATTGTAAAATTCTTGCGTAAAATCGTGAACGATTAAATAGAATCAGAAAAGTATAGTACCGTTAATGTTTTTACGATGATAATATAAAGATCTTTTATCTAACTAAAAAAATTAACATTCCTTAGACAAGTTAAGGAAGCAGTTATTATGATAATACTTATGAACTTTGACTTTGAACGTTGGCCATTGCCAAACTGAAACTAGTCGCATGCAGATCAGCTATGCTTGTGTATAACCATGCCGTATGGTGTTCAGGTACTGAAAAGTGATTTGTGATCATACAGTCTATCCACTTCAAACTCGAAGAACTACACTGTAAAAAAAATTAGTAATATTACTCATCATATGTACGACAATATTCCCCAACCTTGAGAGGGAAATCTGATTTTCGAACGTGTGTGGAAATTTTCGCAAGGTAGTGTATTCGCCACACAAACCACTCGGAAATTTCGCTCGCGCGTTATGTCAAATTGTCCTTAGAGGACTGGCGCCAATATGTGATGAAAAATTACATTACCAGTTGAGTAAATTTCCTTGACAAGTGTTGAGTAATTTTCCCTCACTTGTAGAGGTAATTAGCTTCCATTACATGTAGAGTAAATTTACCTAAATTTTTTTTACAGTGTAGATGACCGATCATTCATACATTTTCTGTGCACAAATCTGAGACGCACATATGTATACGTGTACATAAAACATACCGACAAAATTTGGCACGTAAATACTTGTATGAAAACAGAAAGACTGAGATACGAATCCATCATCTAGGTCAAATAGCAAGAACCAAGATGCTTCCAGTTTTAAGAAGAAAAATGTAATGCTATATTTTGGAAACATCTTTCAGTACTGAAACAAAGGTACGACTAACGATTGATTATAGAGTAATAATTAATAAACTTAATAATTTTTACATGGAACCAACCCCGAATCATGGTTATAGGGAATGATATCACCATTAATTTGAAAAGTAATCGATTACTAACGGAAGAAATTGTTTTACTTCTACGGAAAAATTACGAACGCCAGAAAAATGAGAAAAAGGAATGTCTCTCGCAAAACGTCTGATTCTCGCCCATTCCGAATAAAAATTACCCCTAGAATCCTTAGCGCAAATATGTGGGAGGCAAGCGTTCTAACCGCCAAACTAACCTCCACCCTAAGAGTTAATTTGAGAGTGTACAAGAACGGGAAAGAGACACGTGTATGCAATTCGTATATACTAATACTGAGAACATTGGCTTAGAGTGGAGTCACCCATAAAATTGACCATATTTGTTCAATGTAGTCTCCTAACTTCGACATACAGCTGTCAACGATGGACCATTCCAATCTGGATTCACGCATAGATAACTGGTAAGGTCTATTCAATTAAAGCTGTTCCTGCCATTCTCAACGCAGGCCTCATTTACCATGTTCGCGTTTATATAGCATTCTGCTTCGTCGGTACCTTTAATTTTTAACTTAAAAATCTCTAGTTGGTACTACAACTTGATTCAGCGGTTAGAACTTCTGGTTGGCGGGCCAAGGTTTCTGGGTTCGAGTCCCAGTCAGGGAGGAAAAATTGAATGCTACTTCTCTCGTTTCAGGACTAGGTGTTATGTTTGTTGGTAACCGATATCCATGCAGAAGGCAATGCCGAACAATCAGTATCACATTCACCTAATAGCCCCTGGTGATTCCTCAGAGACTGGAAAATCTCTAGTGAAGATGTACAAATGCCACCCGGAAAGGTTAAGGACAATTTGGATACCGGGGTCGGTAGCGCTAAACAGCTCACTTCACATAGTACTTAGCTACTTCGATCACGAGGTGTATGCTCGCTAGTGCATCTTACGTAAGATGTTGCATACTTTCACAACTTGCTGTATTCGAAAGCTCACCGGCTAGACAGTTCAATCACGGGACCAGGTTTAGCCGATCACCAAGATTTGATAAACGCCTGTAATGTTATCCAGTATTTTCAGAGGGCGGGAACCAAACAAAATTTCATATATGGTTTGTCAAATGCGATTTTTGCGGTATATTGCTTACACGTTATTTGATTTATATTATGTACAATATTCGTTTAAGACAATGGTCTTTCATTGTTTCAAGTAATCGCAAATAACTGGAATATTATTTTTAACCAAATGCTTTGAAAAAAATTGAGACTGTTTATAGTCATACAATACACAATTTTGCCATAGCGTCTTTTAAAATAATGTACCGTTTGCTAGCAAAAAATTATTATGCTTCATTTTGTCTTATCTTGACAACAAAATTTCTGATATTTCAGGGGCAAAAATAAAAAAAATCTGGTGTGCTTCAACTGATGCGTAAGTGTTAAAACTCTAAGAACGAATTTTTGATATATGTAATAATTTGCGTTTAAAAATATATTTTCTAAACAACAGCAAAACTAAAGAGCGAGGTCTTAATGCTTGTTTCTTCCATATTTTGAACACAGTGCATACAATTGAACTTCGTTGTGATTTCAGTTATGTCTACTGTCCACATATTCTTCGCAGGAGGGTAAGTGAGAAGTTGATTGAGGGGCTGCCAGGTAAACATTCCAACACGGGGAATTTCACCTGGGTAATGTTTAGAACGCCTTCAAATGACATTTTGGTTAACCTTACCTACCCTCGTAAGCTTTCAAAAGCACCTGTTGATTGCATCTTTGTTGGAAGAATACCCCGTGGTGTGGTCAGACAGTTTCCCTCCCACCATGGTGATCAGTGTTCAATGCCCGCTGAAGTTGCCCCCGAACTGTACGTGCGAGACGGACGTTACCACTAGCCCGGCTGGTTTTCTCGCAGACCTCTTGTTTCGTCCCGCCCTCGCATTCCGCCACTGCCCCATATTCAACTCTTGTACAACTAACGAAACCTTCAGGCTCCACTTCGCATTTCCGCCTGATTTCTCAGCCACGTGCGTACTGTCGGTGGCAGATTTGTTGCCTACCCTCGCAGGGTTAATCTACTCCCTCGAAATATTGAGCCATTTCAGAGACACGCAAAATTCGGGTTATCATTTGGCAGCAGACTAAACTTCACTTTCCTACACGTAAAAGAGCATAATCTGCGATTCAACTGGCCACAAACGTTTATGTGTTGTCATTTACGTGTGTTACGTCTTTACAGAGATTGGCCTCTCTACCATGTAAGCAATATCCGCGGCAAGTCAGGACAATATCGGCCAGCGGGAGACGTCGAACGAGCCTATATTCACTTTGAGTCAAGTCAGCTGTCAGAAAATAACGCGAATTTTGCATGTCTCTATTCATTTGTCATTCAATAACGGTTCACTAGAGCGAGTTTAGATGTAAGATAAGGTAAGTGGACTTTACGTCTCATCGACAGCAAGGTCATTAGAGGAGACGGAGACATACAACTAGGTACAATGACAGGAACTGGGCAAGAAGTCGGCCATGGCCTTTGTTAAGTAACCATTCCAGCATTCGCCATGACCACGGCCGTAGACGAACAGGTCTGGCCACTCGCCTGGATATTTGACCCCCTTGTTGTTTGGCTGTAGTTCACCAAGTTACCGAGAATATTGTCTTTTATTGGCGCTGATGTTACGGCGGTCGGACTAAACTCCGCCCACTTCCTTTCCGCTATTAAACAATTTATCAAAACGTATTTTTTTATCAATTTATGAAATACTTTCTTCGCTCACAAATTTAAGAAAAGGCTCCAGCAATCTTTATTTACTTTATAAATTTAACAATGGAAAAAAGTGGACGGAGTTTTGAGTCCGACCGCCCGGTTTACAGCGCCAAAAAGTACGACATTCTCGGTAACTTGACGAACTACAGCCAAACAACAAGGGGGTCAAGCAAAATACATTGTTAGATAGGCGAGTGTCCAGACCTGTTCTTCTACGACCGTGGCCTGGAGCTATTTGTGGAAACCATGGAAAACCGAAATCACGGTGGCTGGAGACGAGAATCGAACCCGAGTCTTCCTGAATGCTAGTCCGACGTGTTACGGTTGCGCCACCTTGCTCAGTTAGGGCGAGTTCAGACACGGGGTGTTTTGATTTAAATATTTCTTTGGTAATTAATAATGTATCTTGAATATTTCGTATATCATTATCATTCTTAAATTGCCAGCGAAAATATGATCACTTCCCTTCCTATATGGTGGATGTGGATGGTTTCAACAATTTTAATTGAACAATTAAATGTCAAGCGTGCTGCATTTTTGAAAAAAATAGAAACATAGTTTCAAGTGCGTATTCTTATCGTAGGTAAACATTATATGAATAACTTAAGTGGTTTCGCGTAAAAATGTATGCGCGTGACAAGCTGCAACGCCGTCCATGCGCCAGTCGAGGACTCCTCTTAAGGATTGTGTGTTTGTCTGTTGCTTAGTGATATTTAGCTCGTTAAAAACTAAAGTGATATTTAAACTCGCTGCGAAGAGTATTTACAAGGTGTAATACGATCATGAGCTGCAAAATCGTACAAGATTATATAGAAAAGAGATTGCATTACGTCACAAGTGTGTGTCCGACACATTCTAGAGAGTATGATGTTTATGTTCTCTTGGGATGAAGATGAAAATGTGGTATTTAGGCTGTACATTCCAGAACGCATATAAACTCATATAGCTCTCTGTTCAAAACCTAATAATAAATATTCAGCCATATATACCCTAAATGTATAAAAAAAATCAGATTTAATGAAAATTTAAGTGCAACAGGCATTATATACACTTAGTATCGAGCCATACATAAATATGGATCATAGAGTGAAAAATGTGGTATGCTCTGTGTAACGCGTATATTGTACTCGTGTTCTATCGAGATATTCCAATATAGTTTGTGATCAGCAATAAATATCACCTTGGCTGTTTCTCTAATTTTTTATCATCTGTGCATGTTTCTAAATAAATCTAGCGACGTGGTGAAGACAGTGTTGTATATAGCTGTATAGTGAACGCTCCATCTGCTATACGAGATGATACACGACGGTGTGCGTGTTAATTTTGCGTGTGAAAGCTTGCACAAAATTAGGCCGGAAATGTTGTTTCAGTTGTTCCATTCAGACAATTATAGTAAGAACAATGTTTCGCTGAGTATCGATTATAAAATGTCATTTCTTTATAAGTTATATAACATTTCAAATATCCGTTTTATATTAAGTAACAACACTTTTAATAGCGACAAAACAACAACATTATAGCCTAGGTAGTTTTTTAAATTTGTTTAAGGCAAGTAAATTTCAAGTCAATTTTCTATATCACATTACTCCCACTACAATTCGCTGTATTGACAAACTGAGGTCGCATTTTCATGATACTTTTTCATAAGCTACCACGAACGCAAATTAATTAACCATCTCCGCCCTGAATCATTCTGTACATTTACTCGCATGGGGGAGTTTTAGATTATTTTATTGTATTTTAAGTTTTTGAGCCATAACATTAATTCAAATCGTGTTATTATCAAATGTTTCGCTTCCACAAAGCATAAAATATGTTCTTGGTAAACTGCCTGACATAAACAATAATAGAATCATTCATTAATTTGTCGTGTAGAATCATTGCAAGAGAATTCTTTAAAGATAACCTATAATTGTTTTGCAATGATTCTGCACGACAAATTAATGGAATATTCTATTATTATTTATGACAACCAGTTTACCAAAAATATATCCTGTGTTTTGAGGAAGAAAACATTTCAGTAGTACAATATGAATAAATGTTATGGCTCAAAAACTGTCAGTAAAATTGTCTAACACTCCCCCTTAAGGGCGCTGTTAACCTCAGTTTTCAACTACTTTTTTGTTTTTATGTTTGTACCAGATATTTATTTTCTTATTTTAGACATAAATTGTGATTAAATCTTCCTCTTAGGAAATTTTTGTTTCTTTTACAGTTATTGCGTAATGAGTGGTAAACGTAAAAATTTGCACTTTACAGCTTTATGCACGCCACTAAAACCAACTGACATACCAAACCGAAAAAAATTCACAATGTAAAACAATGTTGTAGTCTATGATTTGACATATATAAAACGAAGTATAAAATATTTTTGTACTTAATAAAAAATGCCGAATTTTAAGATGAAAATTAAAAACAATTTAAATTTTTTTAAAATACAAAATTATTTTTTATTTCGTTTTTATATGTGCCAAATCACACCCTACAATATTGTTATACACTGTGAATTTATTCGGTTTGGTTTGTTAGTTGGTTTTATTGGCGTGCATAAAGCTGTAAAGTGCAAATTTTGACGTTTACGACTCATTACGCAAAAACTATAAGAGATACAAAAATTTCCTAAGAGGAAGATTTAGTCACGCTTTATGTCTAAAATAAGAAAAAAATATCTTGCACAAATATAAAAATAATAAAAGACGTTGAAAACTGAGGTGAACCACCCCCTTAAGGTTGAAGTATGTTTGACGTTGTCAAGTTGGCGAGGCACGTGCGCTGTGTTTGCAGCCAACTGCGGCGGCCTGCTGGGCTTGTTCCTGGGTATAAGCGTGCTGAGCATCGTGGAGATGGGCTACTACCTCACCCTGCGAGTGTGGCTCGACCCTACCAGCAGTTGGCGACCCTGCTGCCGCAAGAGGAAGCCCTCGCTTGGTGACACTATCAGCGCTCACCTCAGGGACGACTTCCCCTACAAAAGCGCCTGAAACTATGACACCGTCTTGATGTTCATATGTTTATTCCATTGTTTCTATTTTATAACTTACTTCTACACGAAATACTATCGTTATCAGCTGTGAATGTATTGTTTCATAAAAATTTAATTATTCGCTTTGGAATGAGAACGATGCACGGTTCTTTTTATTTGATCAGTTACCTAATTGGAATGTTAACTGATTAAAATCCAAATTCCTTTCAACAAACGGCCAGTTATACCATTTTAGCTAAAGCTAATTTAATAAGACTTTCGTACTAGGAAAACCTGTTAAAAGCATCTCACATTAGTCGTAGACATTTTTGGAGTACAAATAGCCCACACACAAATCAAAAAACGAAACACGATCTTTAGTTTTATCTAACCACTGCAGTAACACGCGCTAGTAACTAAAATATTAGGGAAAAGGATGAACATAGCCAATAGAAAGTATATAATAAAATATTTATGGCTTTAATTTTCAGTTCTTTAATTTTGTCCTTTGTAGTTGTGTTTATAAATGATAACATAAATTAACCTTGTTTATTAGCTAGTAATTTCATGCTAACAAATAAGTTTCGTATTTTCATAAGGTTTCTTACTGCTTCGATATTGATGCGTTCTGAAACTTATCATTTATTTATGTCGGTAACTTTCATTCCTTGCTGATAATTTTCTGTTTATATTCATTTGAAGTAATTTTTGAATTATTGTGGAAAATATTTTTAAATCCTATGCAAACTAAAGATAAATCTAGGTTTCTTGACTACTGAAAATAATTTTTACCGACATAAAAGCTGTTAATTAAAATTTAATGAAACCTACAGTTAGAGGAAGAAATTTTCAAGGTGGTTTCACGTTTTAGTTTGGTTCCCCTCTCTTTTTCAGGACATAGGAAGTCATTGCCATGCATACTAGCAATAAACCGAGGGTTCAGAGGTAAAGTGAAACTACCCAAGTCCATTTTCAGTAACTTTCGGAAAACCTTAGCCAAAATTAACCTAACCATTCTACAAAGCTGAAAATAAGAGTACTTCTATAAGAGAGAAGGTGTCAAGACGTGGGTATTGTTACCACACGTGAAGAGTGATATTCGCATTACTTGGCTGCAATACCTCAATTTCGGAGAAAAAAGACTTGGTTAGTTTTACTTCTAAACCCTCGAAACATTTCTAAAACATGCGTATACTGTGTCTACCAGTCAGAATATTTAACTTCGAAATCGGTCAAAAGATCAGTCAAAAAAGTTGGATATTAACATTGCTAGCAAATATTTAATCGCAGAAAATGGTGTATATTAAAAAAAAAACACTTTCAGTTTGTTGTTTGGAAAGTTAAAGTTAACATTTTTAATAACATGGGAGTTCCGTCAGATAATTATTGTGATTAAAAATTGTTTATGTAAGCTTAGGACTTACTAGTTTTTCCCTTGTCTGTACTTACGATCATGGTGCTAAACACATTGCATAACAACATGAAGCCTTAACGTTAATCATATTATTCTGTCTGGTACACTAAAATATAGACATTGTCATTCCTGTTTGTGTTAATTAGAGGAGCTTCGTTGTAGGCATTACTCTTTAAATTGACAATATTTGCTTCTTAAAACTGTTAAATATAAAATAATTTTTATAAGGTGAATGATTGTGCATATTAATACAGATGTACTCATAAATTTCAGTACGATAGACATCCACAAAATTACAGTATATTAGCACACGTCGTGATTAATTTAGACAGTTATAATTATAATAACTAATTTTTTTGTGTCACATCATTGATTTATTAGTATTTTTTGAGGCCAGGCAAGTTCAATTTATTGAAACGAAATCATTTTGTCTGCTCATCCATTGATAAATATTTTATTGTTTGGTTCTGCAAGATGGTACTCTAAATGTGTAAATTTTATTTGATATTAATTTACAAACGTTGCAAATAAAAATTAGTATTTTTTTATAAATCGGTCTACTTAAAATGTAAAATTTTCAATCAGCAAAGGTAAAAAATTCACTAAATTTATTTACATATTATTAGAGTATAAAAATTGAAAATAATGTAAATTCCTTGCTCAATGTTGTCAGCATCTCCTATTCTGTAAAATATTTAAATGCTTTAAATTTATATATGTTGTGAGTGTATAGTGTTGTTATTCACACTAGTACATCGTTAAAGAGCAAAACGTTTGAGTTACAATGTATATTTACAGGAATAAACTATATAACAAATTTTAAGCTTTCCGATAAAGTATTGCACTTTGTATCCTTATTAAAATGTGTATTTATTTCAACTCTTCCTTTGTAACTTGAACCATTATTACTCATATATGTCTCACTACTAAGTTAACTAAATGCCATGGCCGATTCCTATGTCAGTCCTTGCCATTATGCTAAGTTGTATATTCGCTTCTCCGATGACCTCTCTGTCAACGAACTGTAAAGCCCACATACCTTAAAACAATGGACAAATATGTTTTTCAAGATTCGAAAACATATACTACTTATTAGCGACATTCCCCATGAACAACAAAATTTAACGAAAACAGAGGCAGTGTAATTTTAATGATCCGCTCAGAAATATTTGTCACGTAACTGCATACCGACTATTAGAATGAAAATTTGTCAGTGCTCACAGATAGAAACGAAGTAGAGAGTCATTCGAGGTCAACTGGATTTCAAAAATTATTTCAAGCATAGTCACAAATATTAAAAAAAAAGTTTGTTCTCAAGAAATTTAAACGAGGTATCTCGGTACGAAAACAATTATATATATGACTGCAGCAAAGAACAAGAAGATACCATCATTACAAATGAGCCTAATTACATGAAATTGAGTGCAAATTGACCTGAACGAACCGTAGTCGGTTCATTAATTTTCGAAATATGACATTTAATATTAGTTCGTGTCGAACGTTCGTCTATAATGATGGGCCTGCAACAAAATATGCCCATTTAAATTAACACTTGGATTTCGAACTGACAAAGTACGAGTGAGTGAAGAGATTTTCGTCAGCACTTAACTTCTACATTTTTAGTGCTGGTGAGGGGTGAAATGATGTGAGTATTGAGCAGCGCAAGAACAAAGGGGCGGAGGAAACAGGATATCTCCGAGAAAACCCGCCGACCAGCGGCATCGTCTGGTCCAAATATGAAATTTGGTTACAACTGGTCTAGCAGTTTTTAAGTGACACACACGCATGTACTAACACATGAACAAAGAAACACAGAACACACATACGAAGGTGATATCATATGACTATTTATTCCGGAAATTAGGCTAAAAAATAACTGAACTAGGGGAAAAACAACTACAGAATAATTCTTGAATAAAATTCAATAAACTTTTCTAGTCGAAATTAAATACGAAACATTAAGCTTTACCTCTGATGATGGTTGAATATGTCCTGCGAATTAAGTGACCACTTGAATATTTGGAAATTTTACTGAAATAAATGAAGAAATGAACCAATGTAGTTGCTTTATTGCAAACAAAAATTTAATATCTGACGAGGCGAAGTTCGTGCCAAAACATTTAGGAAGGAAACATTTGTGGAAAATGTTCTCGTTTAAATAGCTAATCCTACTTTATTCAGTTTTATTCATATTTTGAAAATGATTTAAGTGAATAATGAATGAGTACTTTCATAGTCGATAGTCGATAAGAGCCAATTTGATTTCTACTAAGAAATAATCGCATAGAGAAGTTGAAATGACTTGTTAAGCTCATGGATATATTGGATAAAGTTATTTGGAAAAAGGTAGTACTGCATATTTTAGTTAAAAGACTTCTAAACAGCCTCCAAATTTATCGTTTTCATCACATTAAATGTCGGTAATTTGTGATAAAGAACGAAGTAGTATTTATTTAGTACTGAAGTAAATACTTTATTATAAATTACTGCTAAAGTAAATCTTAAAAAGGCATTCGAAATACCAAATGTTTAAAACGCGAAATTTTTTGAAAAGTCTCAAAAATGGGAACTACAGCCATTTCACACTTTAATGAAACAACATTTGACGTGTTTCTTTAGTAAAAATTCTACTCGTACTAATTTTACAGACAAGTGTCTTTTCAGGTACACTGTTATCTCAAATAGCTACGTTTATTTTATGTATTAAAGTTTATTTTTCGCTATCAAAATTAATAAACCATTTTAGAGGATGATCTTGGTAACAGACTAAATAGCAACACACTTAGATTTATATCAAATTTTCACAACGCTTCTGTATGACTCACATTGTAAGGGTACGTTTTGTGACTAAAAAACGTAAGAACTGAAAAATGTGCTTTCCAGTTCATAAAAATTGAGGCTCAAAGTCAATGCCTTAGGGACTTGTTTAAACTGCTGCTAAAGTAAGTCTTAAAAAGGCATTCTAAATACCGAATGTTTAAAATTCAAGCTCTATAAATTGTCTCAAAAATGACAACTTCATCCATTTCACACTTTAAAAAAATAATATTTGATTTGTTTCGTTAGCAAAAGTTCTACACATACTAACTTTACAGACAAATGTGAGCTTATTATAATGTTCACTATATCTGGTTTTGCCTATAATCTACTTATATTTTTTGTTGTGTAAAACAACACATATAAAACACTATAACTGGTGTATCACAGCTGCAATTCCAGCAATGCTGAACTTTCTTCCAGGTATCCAAGCAGCTGTCTTTGGTAGTAGTGGTGTTTTTACGATTGATTTCTTTCGGAAACGTTATTCCTATTTAGCACAATACAGTTTAGAGCTCTAATGATTTCATTTGTGTTGTCAAAAAGTCTGTGCTCTGTTTTTGTAAGTTTTCATAATACAATTGACATCACAATACGCTAAAATCGTATAACAGTGTAAGGAAATCATTTAGACAGATTGCGCTAATTTTATACTCGTTTGATAAGAGAGGGGGAGTTATTAATGTTGAAGTTTATATTGTATTTATAATATACTATAAACTAGCTACAACGCATAAACAGCCGCCAGACTTCCACATAAAATAAATTATTAGATGTCACACGCCTCGATAGTTGTAAAAGGGGTACCATTGATCGTATTTTTGTTTGTAAACCCATTATACAATATTTGCGTGCTAGGGGCTTTGAAAGGACAAGGGTTAAGTATGTAGTTGTGAACTGCATTACAAAACATACTGTACATGAATTCAGAAGGTATGTCATTAAGTATTATTCACAAATGTTCAGAAAATTAAGAGATGAGAAATAAAATGATTTTCACTCAAATTAATGGCCTTAAGTTGCACTATCAGAGTAAAAATAGTAGCCAATATGATCTTTAAATCTAGACTGTACTGTGATTAATCAGACCCTTTAATTTTATCGATAACTAATGTTTCAAAATTGGGCAATGATTTAAAATTACGATATTTCAGTTTGTGCAACATGTGGCTTGTCACTATACTGAGTTAAGTTATTATTTTTAGTTATGAAGAATGTAAATAAATAGATGCTTCACGGCACGGTAGTTACTAGGTATGTTATCATATTTTACCAACGTAACTTATTAAATTCAAAGCAGCTGAGATCCATGACGTCTGTTCCTTTATTATTTGAATCTGGTGACTTGTATCTGGTGAGTTGGGAGTTTGACGTCGGCTTTCAGGCTATAATCCGAATAAGAATATTGATGTGTGAGCAGGGGTGCCCAAAAGGGGGATAATTGCACAAGTTGCGCATTTGGAATTGGGGGGGGGGGTATTTTCAAGAATTAAATGTATAATCATAAACGAAAAATGTTTTCTTGATTATACAAGCACTATCTTGGAATTACCTGCAAATTAGGGTAGTAAAAACCAGAGCAGTTGTATTTGTTTACAGTTGTTTTTACGAAATGGTAGCCTAAATATTTCTCCAGTACTGAAGTGTAACTCGTAGTTAATTGGTACTTTGAGTTTTATTTGGGGGGGATAGGGGCGGGATTTGCGCATTGAGTCTTGTGAGAGGGGGGGGGGGAAATGCACCCCTGTGTGAGAGGTAAGATAGTCAAGGATATTTGAAGCAGTCTTAGAAGGAGATGACGACGCAAGATAGCGTGTGACGAAAATGGACAAGTTTTACCTTGCTATTAACATTTGTAATGACATAGCCATTTGTGACGTATTGTTTCGGCTATTATGCATGAATTCATAATTGCTCTTTCTTCAATCCTACAATCAGTTGAATCATAGGAATGGCAGACGTCGTTATTCCTACTGAGAGCTGCTGCTGTTGAATGCTCCGTATTGTTTCGTTGATGGGATGGCTTGACTGCAAAATACAGTTCCTATAAAGACTGGCCAGTCACCTTTTAGCTTTCAACAAAATTAGAATCGAAGTAATCGTTCACAAATTAATTCCCGGAACCACAGTGCTAACGTGCTAGGGCCATTCGGAAAATATCCGGTACACTGTGTGATTACATATTACAGATGGTGGAATTCGGTAGTTTACAGATGTGTACAAATGATACCACATCGCATGTCTTGCTTCTCTGTTGCAGCTCGAACTGCATACATCCTCATACACATGTAATAGTCTCTAGTTTGTAAACAAGACGTTTCTGGTCGTGGGTTCATGAACACATGGTCACAATATACCCGCTGTGCTTCATGTAACTTATATGGTATCATTCCTATATATTTACAAATCGTACACGTTAGTAAATTTGTTGAATGAATAAAAGTATAGCCGATAATATAGTAGCCAATAGTTGGAATGTTGTTTCAATAACGGTTTAATTAAGCGTCATAAAGCATTTGAAGTAAAGATAATATGAAGGATATAGAGGTTTTGGGATATTATAAGTTTTTAAACAACGGACAAAAATATAAAAATAAAAGTGGTTTTACATATATATATATATATATATATATATATATATATATATATATATATATATATATATATATATATATATATATATATATATATATATATATATATATATATATATATATATATATATATATATATATACTTTTATTTTCAAACGAACAAGGTAGGCTAATTCCCAATAGTCAGCTTTGTGTTCGTCTTCTGTCTCGACTCTCGCATCCCCAAACATACATATACTTAATATTCAGCAAAGAAACTTACACATTTGTGATTACTACCATTCAAGAAATACCATTTTTACTCACTCAAAAACTTAGTACACTTCCAATCGAAGTTACTGATGGCATACGTCTCTATTAAACATCGAACATTCCCTGAAACCCACACTAAAAAAAAAAAAATAAACATTAATATTTAGCTGCTCTAGTATATCAATGATTTTTAATAAAGTGGAAAATATACTATCATAAGAATAAAAAATGTAAAGGAGAAACTCTTTTCGAAGTCAAAATTTTAATTAACAGTCAGACCAGTTGAAGTAAATACAAAACTCATATTTTGCTATAATTTGGTAACAAGAAAGTTTTAAACTTTCAGTAAAGTAGGTAAGAGGTAATACAGAATAACTTATGTACAATTTCATGGCAATCACATACTTCAGTAGATTAAATTATAATCTGTACAACATCTGGCTGAACTCATATAAGTCTATCCGCGCTCAAAATATAAAGTTCGCATCGTTGACGGCAACCTTGTTTCTCTTGCTCGCACGCAACAGTTTCCTCAACTTGATCTTCAGGCAAGGTCGTATGGTGAGATAGTAGAATATTTCTATCACACTTATAACACTGACGCCAAGGAACAGACCAAGCAAGCCGCCGCAGTTTGCTGCAAAATATATGTAAACAAATTTTAATAAAGAACATTTTTATTTATTACGTATTTTTGTTTTGAATAATCTAACATGACATATTTTTTTCGTATACAAAACATCCACATCAACAAGAACAGTGTCTATTTAAATATTCTTCAATAATTAAGAAATTCAAATATTTTTACATTCCATAGTATGATAGAAAGAAGAGAGGTGGGAGACTTTGGTGATCGTTTAACATTGAGGCCTTTGGTGCTGGTGTGTGGTGACATGAGGTAAGTATGGAGCGGCTCTGGAATGAAGGGTCGTAGGAAAAGAGAGAACCTGGATAAATCTCGCCGACAAATGTCATCGTCCAGCACAATTCCCACATACGAAAATCCTGGGACCGACCCCGCCAGGAATCGAACCCGAAGCTCCTTCGTGGGAAGCGATTGATCTAACCATTCGGCCACTGTTTTTACAAACATATTACAAACAAAACATCAAACATAACTTCCAAATGTGTAGTTAGAGAAACTTGCCTATGAAATCAACATTGCCGTACAGTTCAGCACGCCTGTAGGCGACAAACTGGGGTGCCTTGAAGAACAAGACGACGTGCCCAAAATTAGCTCTGAAACAAGATCAAGGGCGAATTACATGATTATATACATTATAAATAACTGTTCTTAGCTAATTTAGTTTAGATTTAATTTGTCTTCAGTGGTACCAGACGATTCATAAAAATAATAAATGCCTTCAAAAAGTATTAGTAAAGATTTTAAAAAAATACACAACTCCTGTAATATTGTCTTATTTAAAAGCCATTAATTTGTCATAATGTTTTTAGTTATAAAACACAAAATTAATGCTAAACTAAAGTATAGGACTTACATACATAATAAGCCATCGATACTTGAGAATTACTAATTATTATTTTTAAAGGACACGTATTTTTTACAGCCAAAACTCAGGAAATGACAGGTAAGTAAACAACGGCAGACAACTTTATGGAGCTATTTGGCTATTAAATGTGCTACTCCACATCTATAGAATTCAATCCTAAATCATTATAATTAACCGTAGCTGAAACTGCTGTTCACCTGACGAAATTAGGACTTAAAGTGGCGGTTTCAACCACGGCTAGAGATTAGGGATTGGTAAGGCAGTCGTTATAAACGTTTAATTATTTGATAGAAAATATTTTCTCGAAAAATTAAATAAACAAGAAGCTACCAGTATAACGAGAGAACCTGATTTCCTCAACTCTCTAACAGTAAAAATCGATCGTGTACATCCAAAAATTAGAAATAATACCTTAATTTATCCTCTGATTCTAACATCGTGGTCACACAACAATAATGAATAGTTACGTATTTTTTTTTTTACTTTTAATCGGTCCTGTATTTCTGTAAATACGCGAATTCAAAATTATGTATCCATGTAATAAAATGACTACACCTGCTCACACACTTTACTACCTCTATGTTTTGTTTCAGCAAATGAGTAATTGGTCCTTATCTCAATAGCGCACGTCTGGAGGGTGTGGTAACAATTAGTTTAATTATTTTTCCTTTAGACATTTACTTTAATTTAGTTAACAAGTCCTGTTATATATTTACTCCTTACGATTAATAATAAAAGTAGTTCTGCAAGTTCAAATTGTTTCACATCACTTTTTTCCTTGTGCCACAAGTTTTGATAAAATTCAGAGGTGCTTCTTTTTTTTAGCTAGGAATTTGCAAAAGAGTTTTCAAAGATGTTTTGGAAAAATCCTGTGCCAGTATTTTAGACCAGTTCTATCCCAATAGTAAGTGTAGAACTTTCTCAGACTAAAATAAAATTTTGTAAATATTGTGGAAATGAGGCTATTAAGAATTGAGTTTTTTCCGCATAAAAATACAAACAAAAAAAATTTGTTAAATGGTCCACACTATTTTGTAAAATTTGTTAAAACTAGACTTTCATAGTTATTTTATTAGACTCTCATGGATAGTTTTAAAAATATTATATTATTATAATTTATCAGTTTTACAAAATAAAAAAAATTGAATGAACAGAGAAACCTAAAATTTTTTTCAGACTGTAACCTCATTTTGCCCGTGCAGTATGACCCAGAAGATTTCTATTCCATGTTATAAAATATTAATAGTAATGGTTGGCTTCCGCGTTTGAGGCCTGGAGTGCTTCGGCTCTGTCGCTGCTGGTTGCATAGAAAATATATCCCACAAGGACCATGGAAATAATGAGTACCACGGGAATGGTCGGATTCTGAAAGCTGAGATTTCCTCCGCTAGTCCGGTCAGTAATGGGTGGTGTAGGTGGTAAACTCCATGTACTGGAGTAGACCTGAAAGGTACACACACCACTTTTTTCTAAAAAGGCTCGTGGCCGTGAGTAGGAGAACAACTTCGGTATGGCTCTGGAGAAGTAGCTGCCTTGCCGGATCACGGGTTGACTGAGTTCCTAGAGTTCTCGGTGTGATTTAAGATGAGCGGAAAGCATCAGACAGCACTGCAGATTGGGAATTTTCTGTTGTCAACTTTCTAGTTTTCTGAACCGTGTCGGTCCTGGTTGAGGGTAGCCAGACTCGCCGACTAATAGGAGGAAGAAACGATAAGAGCATTACACTTCAGGGCGTGGTCTACCGCAATTTTCATCACCATTATTTTATTTTTTATTTGTACCAGATATTTTTATTCTTATTTCAGACACTAAATGTGACTAAATTTGGCTTTTATGAAATTTTTTTATCTCTCATAGTTTTCGCGTAATGGCTTGTTAAAGTCATATTTTGCATGTTTCCGTTTTAACTACACTAAAACCAACTGATATTCCGAACTCAAAAAAATCACAGTGAATAAAGACATTGCAGGCTACAATGCCATGCTCATAAATTTTAAGAATAAAAATAATTTGTATATAATTTTAAGAATAAAAATAATTTGTATTTAAAAAAATTATTGGATTTTTTAAATTTTTATTTTCAGTTCCAGCATTTTTTTAATGAAAATAATTTTTAGTCTTTAATTTTATGAGCATGTCATTGTAGCCTGTAATGTCTTTATCCACTGTTATGTTTTTGAGTTTGGTATATCAGTTGGTTTTAGTGTAGTCGTTAAAACAGAAACATGCAAAATATGACTTTAATAAGCCATTATGCGAAAACTATGAGAGATAAAAAATTCTATAAGAGCCAAATTTAGTCACATTTTATGTCTAAAATAAGAATAAAAATATCTGGTACAAATAAAAAATAAAATAATGGTTATGAAAATTGCGGTAGACCGCGCCCATAAGTTCGCTTCTTTAAAATACGAAATTCTCTTCTTCCGAGTTGGCTATATATGTACATGTGTAAACTCATGAGGCGCAGAAACCAAATAAGCCAGCAACATAAAAAATGCATTTTAAAAATTATAAATGTTTTCACTAATTTTTAAACACTATGGGGATATACATTGTTGGCAAAATTTGTATAGTTCTTTGGGGCTTATGTAAAATCATACTTATTTCTTATAATGATTTTTGTGTGCAAATTTTCTTACAATAAAGCAGCTGTGTAGACGGTCGCAGCACTTAATACAAAGCAAAAAGATCCGTGGGCTTTGCTATGTAAATGCTTGTGAAAACTTTACCACGATATAATTACGTAGGAAGTTGTAATTACGATTTACAGAGCTAAGGTGTGCGTTGCAGCCAGAATTACATTTCACAGCAAATTTGCGGACGTTGGAAGTCAATAGTATCCTATTTTGCGCCATTCACTGCGTTTGATACTCAATAGAGCGGAATTTAATTTAGAATGTTTTTTGATAAATAACAATAGCTTAACGTAAAGTAAGGATTCTTCAAGTTTCCTTGCCATGAAATTGCAGAGCATGGCAGAATGTGCACTGTAGATCAAAGTGTTTCATCGTTTAATAAAGTAATGAAATAGAAATTGGAAAGGATAAATGCAGAAACAATCGTATAGGTAGATAGTATGGATTAATTCCGTGTCAATAGCGAGACCATTAGAAACCGAATAAGCGATTTTGTAATCCTACTACCAGGAAGAGAAGAAATCCAATCTTCAATTAATAAACCGTATTACCATTCGTCTGTAGTGGATTCGGAAACCCATAGTAAACCAAAATCAAGATGTACCTATGGACAGAAATTTGAATTGGGCTTCACCCAAACGCGAGTATTTTGCGATTGTGCTTAGTCGATTACACGGTTTGGGTGAGTATTTGTACGTGAGATAACTAACTCGCCATGGTTCATTGTAAGGTTAAACTCCTCAGTTTTCAGTTGCGTGAATGCCGGCAACGTTATTACGTTTCCATTTATTGCGTTCGGCGAATTTATATTTTGTTAAATGGCAGAATACTTACTGAGCGTCTGGCATACAAACCCGAGATATTCCGTGCTGGTGGGATCTTCCTCTGGGAAGTTTCTAAGGAGATTCTTCCAGTCGAAGAAAGCCGTAGTGGTCTCTCCATCATAGGCAATGGATGTACACGAAGGCAAGCAGCCGCATGATACATCTTCGCCCCCATCTTCTCTGCTGAGCTCGTGTTCCACCTGTCTCAGGATCAACTCATCTGAAATACACAAGATGCCTATCTCATACAAACAACTGTAAATACAATTTTATTAATGTCTTAGATAAATTCATCCCAGTGAGTTGTCCTGCTGCGAAACTTTGTGGACAACGGCTGTTACAGTAATGCACGTACGAAAGTCGTAAATTTCATAAGTTTTTTCTGATGGTATCACGTATTGGCGTAGGGAGGGGGATCATAGCCCGAATAGCAAACATAAACTGATCGTGATAAGCAGACCACAAGTAAACATTCGGAATACACCCGTGATCACATGTGGCATACATGTTGCATATTGAAACAACCCACACATTAACCACAGGTGTACCACAAGCATTCTTATCATTCTCAGATGTTTGTAGGTTAGTTTGCTAAGTCTGCTTGTGGACCGTATACTGAAATATGTCTTTTTAAACTAAGTTGCTCACATTAAAATTATTTCAGTATAACTACAATCATATTTACCGGCATGGCCTGATTAACAACCATTCCAGCAAAAGTAGACTATCAAACTAGCAAACGTCGGCCGCTTCTGCCGACAGTTGGCCAGCTAAAAAATGACTGTATTTAATATAAGGGAGGGAACCACCTTCTCCCCCAACCCCGAAATTGTGAAACGCTATTTTTTTTTACCTAAGTGTGTTTTTTTTATGTTAAAAGAACGATTGAAATGCAGTTGTCAGATATAATTGTTACTCATTGAACCAGAGTGACCGTAAACAGTGGACAAACTAGTTTCAACTATCCTCGATAGATGGCAAACAATGCGAAAAGGATACAAAATGAAATGGGAATGAAATCTATTTCATCTCCTACTGCACATGTGTAAATATACTTTTGTAGATCATAGCAAAAAAAGTGAACTTGGGCAACGTGAATCCCCTTCTTACCACAAGAGGTGCAATATTTTTGCAGATAATTTTGTTTCTTTTTGTATTTACATTGTATTTACATTTACTTATATATTGTAATTTTGTAAGTGTAATTTTTTCTATAATAACACAGGTATTGATAACGTTGCTACTGTTTGTCACGTGTATGTTAGGTAATAATATTTTAGCCAAAAAGGTAGCAAAACTAAAAGTCGGTATGACGGTAAATACCATCCGATATCCTGGCTCAGATTTACATGTAAGAAATTTTATGAAAATTATCGTGATGCTCTTCTGCTTGTATAACGTAGTAACATGAAATAGTACGACGAAAAAAAGAGATTATTTGTAAGTACTGCAAAGAAAAACTTTAACATTTTGAAAATTATATTTACACGCATAAAATAAAATTTACTAAATGATCGAGCACATAATACTTAAATGTCGTTTGCAAGAAAAAGTTAACTAATACAATTCAGAAGATGATTTATACAGGCTTATTTTAATGTTACTTTAGCAAAAATCAAAACATCACAATAATTTTTTTACAATAATTTCTATCAATAAGAAAACACCTTAACTCTATTTTCAGGAAGGAAAGTTCTAGTATTCCAAATACAGAACTAGACTGAAAAAAGTATTCCTTATAATAAGAACATTTAAGTCAATTCTATTTAATGTATAACTCATTTCATGAAATTGTGCAGCTAATTTTATTAAAGATTATGAAATTAATAAATATGCGGTTGTTAAAACTGTATTTAAGAAGCGCGATGAACACATCGTTCACGAATATTGTATTTGCACATGTCACCGAGATTTGGACGAAACTGTGCAGTGTAAATTTTTAATGTAAATAATTATGTAACAGTTCCAGATACCCGTAAAAAACAAATTTAAGCAAATTATACTTAAATTTCATAATTTGCTGGCTGCTGAATGACTACCGATAATGGTCCAAGACAATCAGAAAATCTTCTGTCAAAAATTTAATTCTACATAAATATTACACGTCCCAGTAATTTTGATTTGAAGAATTCATATTGTAAGTTCTTACCATTTCAAGAAAAACATTCCCCTTTGCTGTTACTTTAGTCAGTTTCACATTTTATTTTATCTACACAACGTCTAGAGCGCCTACTACAGGCTGCCAACTTTTGATTTGCAATGTGCTAATTAATTTACGTTGACTATTACAGGGACATTTTTAAAAACTTTTTAAAGCTAATTATTTTACTACTGTAAATATTCTCTCAACTATATCATACATCAGTTATGCGATTTCATAAATCGTATGTGATATTTCAACACCTATTTTTACCTTTCCTATACCCTAAACCTCGTGCTGTATCTACGTGTCAGGTATCACACATGCATATGATAACAATGCCACATCAATGTCACGCAAGCAATGCAGTATTATTCTACTTAATAAAACTCTTATGACTGACTGACAACCCACTGCTTAAACTGATGGTTCTACAAGCAAGACATTTTGCATAGTAGTTCCTTATATGACGTAGGTGAGTACTATGAAAGGATTTTTGAAAATTCATTTCCTAAGAGGGGTAAAATAGGGGATGCAAGTTTTTAAAGTGTGTCCGCGAATTTTAAAGAAAAAAACTGGGGGGGGGGGGAAGAGGGTGCAAAACGATATAGTGGGTCAGAAAAAGGAGTACTTAATAACTCGCAAATATATAAAATATTTAAACAAACCCCCAACTTACAGGATACTAAATTTCAAATCGATGAGATCTTAGAATTGCTCACATTCACTCAAAAATATCTAGGATTCATCGTTTACGACGAAAATGAAAACAGTGAGTAGCCTATGTAGCTGCATTCAGTGCATTGTTGCTAAGCAAAACTTCCTGGAATAAATTGCTAAAAACTAGAAAAGAGATCATTATATTTAAACGGCCGAACAGATTTCCTTGAATCATAGCTAAGAACTATCTCGATCACGTCAGCTTTCAAACAAATAAAACCATATCAAAATAGGTCCATTAGTTTAGAAGCTACGATGCCACAGACAGACACAAAGATACGTCAAACTTATAACACCCATCTTTTTACGTCGGTGGTTAAAAAGTAGAGTGAAAAAAAAATTGAGAGTTGTGCGTGTGGCCGCGAAGGTTACTGTCAATAATATAATTTATGTTAGGGGACCAAACGTGGAAGTGGAGCTGAACGGGACACCCAAAAATTTATTGAAAAAAAAAAAAAAGTAAATAACTAAATAAATAAATGTTTGCGAAACTGTTGCTAATGGTCCTTTTATTAACATAATTTTTCGCCATATATTTTTGAATGCAATTGAAAACCACGCAAACGAAGCCGCTGATTGTAATAAAACACACCCGAATTAATTATTGTGTTTATTGAGGTGAATTTTATTATTTGTTATCCGGTGTTAATACTCGCTAATTATTAGGGGAAAATCTGCATCTAACTCACTTAATTTAACGGTATATGCGTATGATATTGGCAGGATTTTCGGTACATGTTAACAAACCACCAACATAACGTCGATTGTTATGCAAATACTAGAGACGGACACAACCTCCCCCACCCTAGTTTATGCACATTATATGTGTGTCGATATGGAGATATGCTTATGTTTAGTGCTAGTGTTTTAACGGGCAGTATGTCGTACATAACAAATAAGTCGCGATGATTTCACGTACCCACGACCTAACATTTTCCTTCAAAACCCACGTAGTTATGACCCATGCAATTCCTCCGGAGTTTAACATAAGAATGATCAACGATGGCTGAAAACTATGCCCCTGTGGGCACAGCGAGTGACGTCAGGGCGTCGCCTAATATAAAAGCAAGGCCGACCGAGCAGAGAGGGGATTCCGGTAAACGACGCAACCTGAAAACGATGGTCCTCCGAGTCGAAGCGGCCAAGCTGCGAGGGGCGTGGTCGTCGACGACAACACAGGCGGCAAGGTGTTAGAGGGGACAGTATGGGCACCGCTTCTCATTGGTTCCGAAATCGTGCTCCGAGCTTAACAAGTTAATTCAGTGGTAAGTGAAATACTCCTCTTCTTCGGGATTTCCTTTAAACGCTTCCCATAGCTATTGTTGTAGGGATCGATAGTCATTGATATTGAAATAAATTATTAATTGTTTAAAGTAACCTAATTGCCTTTGGAGAAATTGTAAAAGAAATAAATAGTTGACTCTCATTGAATTCCTGCTTGCTCTTGATTGAGTTTCCCCCCTTAACTTGAGCGTTAAGATCCACTAAAGAAAATAAAAACCTTACAACGTGAAGCTTCAGCTGCAGCGATGGTCTGTCAGGAATAAAAGCCTGATTACGGTCGCGAGAATTAACTTGGATGTTGTGCAGGATGGTTTCAATTAATGTTACCGGCCTCCGTAGCTTAGTCGGTAGGCGCCCGCCGGTCTACGTCGCAAGATGTCCTGGGTTTGAATCCCGGATCGATCATGGATGTTGTGTGGTTTCTTTATCTCACTTCACTCTCATATACTCTTAAAACCTCGTTGTTAAAGGGCCGTACAACCTGCTTACCTCACCGTCAAAGAATGTCGTTCATCGTCTATGCGGTTTTGTGGTAGATAACAAACATGCATGCAAATAGTGTTGTTTACTGTACATACTAGGGAACCTAGCGTTTAAGACAGGAAAACGATAGGCGTTGCTGGAAAGTCTTAACAAGAGGACCATTTTGGTTACACAGGCCACATTACTCAAACATTAAAATATAACAATATGCGCACAACACAATTGTTTGCAATTTGAGGCTGACTACCCTTTTATGTTCTTCAGTATGGTGGATATCAACCAGCATTTATTGTAAGTTTGTTGACTGCATTAACAAAACGAAATATTATGAGTACTGCCATTTTAAGTTATTTAGTTTATAAAATATGTGGAAATAATTGTTTACAAATTCGTTATTTATAATCTTATTGCAACCTAAATATAATGTTTAGATACAAGGTTATTGTATATCTCTTTTTTTAATTAACGCACGGGATTGTCTGCTCGAGACTTTGGAGGTTTTTGTGAAGATCGTGTATAAATGCATGTTCCAAATTAATTGTAATTATAGCTTCTTACTAATAAAATAGGAAACGTGTTTACTATGACAGTAAATTGTTATGACAGGCGACTAAGTCAATTTTTTACAACTATGTTAAAATCGTGATCTGGGAAGGTAAATGATAAAATGAAGGAATATCTTCATACCCAACAATGTTTCTACGAATTATACTGTATTGCAGTGGGACAGATATAACGACATAATGCGCAGAGTGATCCCAATGAAACAAGTTGTATGATACAGAAAAGAAGATGATAGTAGCACAAAAAGTTCATGGGAATACAGTCACCAGTAAACCTTTAAAGGAGTCAGAGAGTAAACGATGTCATAACAATTGAGATAGCAGATACGTAATATGATGTAGTAAAACATTATTCCTATAAATAAATAAACAAATATTATATATATCTTGTATTTATGTAAGTGTTGAGAATTGACGCTATAGAATTTGAAACCAGCATGTCTAGATGTGATAAAAATCACAGTAAACATGTATGTCAATAACCCTGGAATTTGTTTCACATGTATGAAGTCGTTTAATAAAGAAACATGATAGTAAAATCATTGTCATACTCGGGTACGGTTAACATAGAGAGCCACACAAAAAAACAAAATCAAATCAAATTGGAACTAAACACAAATAAAGATTTATAGTGTTAAAATCGTATATATTTTAATTCTTAACAAATACAGATTTATTATATTTTGTTATTCCAAACGAATGTCAATTAAGGTGACTAAAGATTAATAATTCGTTCAAAAACTTTTGAATTGATAGCTGGATTGAAATATTGTAAAGTATATTATAATTTACGCCAACAATCAAAACTTCTCTGTTCACTCAAAAACACGTACCTATACTGATACGTGTGACTATTATAAATAATAAGCTCATGATGGTGACGTAAAACAAGCCAATGCGCTCAAGCACATTCTAAATAGCCACCAGACCTATAAATGAATCTTGAGAGCCATCAATAAATTTTTAAAAATAACAAACTTTTAACAATAAGCTGAAATGTAGTCTACAAAAATTATTATATTAGCCAGCACAAAAAAGCCAGAAACAGTAAAATATCACATAGGTATAATTCCTCGAGGAAATATTTACATAAAAAAATCAGTTCGTTTAAACAGCCAGGAAACTTTTTGTATTACATTAACAGTGAATGAATTTTACTCGTCTATTTTTAAAGTGGTCTTAAACATTTAAATAAAAGAAAATCTTTTACATATGAGTAGTCCGTACTCTTTGAACATTACAATTTATTTCTTATTTTGACAAAATGTTAGTTACAGTAAAATAATGAATTAATTATATTAAAAATGCCACAAACGATAGTATTGCAATCTAGCATTTATCTTAGCGTGCGTTATATAAGTAATAATAAGTCAGTAATTTCCTTAAATTTAACACATAAACGAAGACAGCTACTACGTACTTTATTATAATACGTCAACTTTGGATGTTATTTTTCCGACCTGATATGATAAAACAAAACCCGTTAATGATTTTTAAGTGTGCATAAATCGTAATTTTATGTAGTGTAAATTATTTATATAGAAAAAAATAAGTAAATCTTACTCTTCTTAGCATGTTATAGTTAATATGTACCGTATTTTTTTTAACTTACAAGAAATATGTTAATAATGCCAATCAATATGTCACTATAATATGATACTTACTAGAAGCATCTGACATGCAAATCTTCTTCCCAGGTCCACACAGCGGCATATCCTTGCTACCTAAGAGAAAATCAAAACATATGTTACACAAATTTTGGTTTAATTTATTTTTTAACACCTTATTTTGGTCCGTCTGCCTATCTCTCTTTTTTTTTGTCTCTGTATCTATGAAACATTATAAATAATATAGTGTTGTCCAAAATACGATCACCTAAACGCACTCGACGTTGTAAAGTGAACAGTAAATAGTAGTTTTTAAGACGGCTTAGCCTAAACTGTAAAATTAATGTGTTCTCCGTACAATAATATCCATTTTATTTTAAGACGAGTACAAAGGCTTCTCTTGAAATTTTTTTTTTGCTTGTTAACTTACAAGAGACGTCTTTGTAACAGGGCTGTAGAAAAATTTGTATTCATCAGATCTTTTAACGACAAATAAGTATTGCAAACCCGTATGCATATATGCTGTGATGATCTTTGTTAGTTGTGGAAGATTTTTATACTTTTACTCTATTTATGCTCCTTAATTAAAATAATTTAACATACTGCATACACTTAAGAAAATAGTAAAATGTACAGAGATTTTCATTGTAAAGCAACAAATCCTCATAAATGTAAAAAGGTTTCTTTTGTTAAATCAACAAAGCAATATATGTATAATCTCTAAAATGTACACTGAAAGTATGGAAATGTAAAGACCGCTCTGCCCGTATGTCATAGTGGTCTAGGGATAAAACGCTTAGTATCAGAGCGGGCTGATTCGGGTTCGAATCCATGCGTCTCGACAACTTTATTTACTATTTTTTTTTTTTTTTAAATAATTTCACATGAAATATACATATTCAAAAATTCTTCCATAAATAAATTTAGTGTCATTATTAAACGCGCACAAACGTAAAAAAAAGTTAAGAATATTGGAATGTACGTCCAAGCAGAATACAACAAATATAACATAAACGAATGTAGAGACTATTTATTACAACAGGAGTGTTGTTGGCTTATATTATGTCACATATCACTAAACTAATATTTTCGAGGCCAACGTTCTGTGTATTGTGAAGTGTCATGAAAACGTAATTTATACATACAATAATATGTGTGTATGTATACATATAAACACTTCTTTATAAACAGATCTTCTAATAAAGTAGGTTTACAATTAATTTGACCCTTGTTTGTTACAAAATAATTAGGAAATGTGCACATAAAGTTTGGTAAATGAACCCGAAAGAAATTACGTACTTTTAAGCTGTTAATTTCTTTAATTAGACAATTTTAAGTAATTTTTGAACGAAAACTGCAAAGATTTGCTATTATAAACTGAATCGTTTTACTCGGATACGCTATTACAAGCGAATGACATCCTTACCGTAAATAAGGGTCGTGCAACAGCCGTCCTGAACAAAATAGGTAATGATAAAAAAATAACAGAACTGGTCGCATCCGAAAAACACACAACTCTAGATAAAGATCTGACAGCAAGAACTGAGCTCAAGGTGTATTAAACACTGGAAAAATCACAGATACCACATCTCAGACAGTACGAGAAGAACACTCCATACAGCAGCATGCATATGCACTCCCGAAAATCCATAAACATTACATGTCTTTCCAACTTATCATGAATGCCTGCAGTTCTAAGTGTCAAAATATCTATATATTACTACCGAAAATAGTTTAACCACCTGTGGGATACAAAACGCCCATTCTTAAGTACTCTCACCGTTTAATTTCCATAGCCCCAATGTTAGAGATAACGGAGAGCGACATTTTGGTGAGCTCTAATGAAGAAAGCTTTTTCACCGGTGTTCCTGTGCATGAATCACTAAAGTTCACGTAAACCACTCTGAAGGAAATATCAGAGCTACCAATTACGTTTGTCACGGAACTACGTGTTAAAACATCCCATTTTCAGTTCATAAATCCCTTTCACAAGCAAATAGAAGGTATGGCAAAGGGAACTTTATTCTCCCTTCATGGACCACATTTTCATGGAAGACTTCGAGAAAGAATCTATAAAAAAACATGCTTCCAAAATTCAAACAAATTCTGTGCAGACATACGGTATCTTTAAATATGTTGCGGCTTTTCGGCCAACTTCTATAATCAAAAATATTGTGATAAAAGTAAAACAAACTAAAGAAAAACTCAAATCGCTTGTGAATGAGGAAGTATATGCATTGACGAAACTGGCAGGTCTCGTATTACGCACACGCTATAAAGGACATTAAAATTATATAAAGAAAGGTGAAACAGAAAATCCAGACTGGCCGAACATTTTGTGAAAAATAGTTACAGAATATTGTAGGAAGATGCTACTCCAGTTACCCTGGATGCATACCAAACCATAAGGAAAATAAAAGACTCGGTTTTTATCGTCAGAAAGAGTTATCAGCAAACAAAGTATTCAACTTAAGAATAATTTGATTCGTTTAATTAAAAAAGAAACCAAATCAAAGAAGTTACAATTATTATTCCAGAAAATATTTTTAAACTATAAGTTAAGTAAAACAAGAAGTTACCATCATAACTGACAAGCCTAATTTCCTCAAAGTCGGTGCTAACTAACCCTAAAAGTCAAAATCGTTTAGATAGTCTAGGAAAATTAAAATATAAAATTTATTTAGTCGTATGACACAGGAAATATATTGTTGCGAACCGCGACTGTCTGGCTGGGCGGTGTAGTACGATACTGTGGTGGCGGAGCTAGGACACCCCCTTCCCACTCACTCTCGGCACCGTGGCTGTCGGGCAGGGCGGCGAAATACAATACAGTGGCGGCAGCGCTAAAAGGCCTCCTCGGGTGCCGCATGGATTGTATTACTCCATGATAACCACCTGCGCCCAGTATCGGGTAAACGAGAGAAAATATCGTGATCTGGAATGATCCTGTTCCCTCTTTACCTCTCTGGGTGGTGCTTGACATTGAAGCGACATCTTTCCAGGAGGTTGGAGAACAGAGACCCGCCGAGATAATTCGAGAAGAAGGAGGGTGGGGTATATAAGGGGGAGCTGCAGCAGAAGAGAGAGAGTTTTTGCTGGCAGGTGCCTAGTGTGATCAGAAGTGATCGCAGCAAGTAGGTGGAAGAAGGTGATTCTAGGCCAGAAAGATTCTGCGGTATTATTTCTTTGGGTCCACCATTGTGAGTGACTAGTAACCTTTCCATATACAGAGAACTTATGTAGACTTTTCTTTTTCTTTTCTTTTGTGTAAATAGTAGTTACTTGTTCTGTTTGACATTTATTGTGGTAAATCATTGTAGACATAGGTTATTTTTGTATGTACAGTTGTAAATAAACTAGGTAAGCTTTATTTTCTTTATTTTATCAAGACCTCCATCCCCAACGTACCTCAGCCCGCAACTTGTAACACTGGTGTCAAAAGTGGGATGGAGGCAATTATTTAAAAATTAATTAAATGTTTTAAATGATGTTAAAATTAAGTGTAGATGTCCAGATATTTAATCAAAGTTGTTAATTTTTATTAGGTAGGAAATTTTAGGTTATAAGTTTATGATTACAAGAAAAATGGCTAGTGAGTTAGAGGGTTTGCGAGCACTAATAGAGGGACTAAGTAGCCA
>PNEQ01011317.1:45076-64427 GCA_003012365.1 Medauroidea extradentata | reverse complement strand
AGGTAGGGTATTGAGATCGGGTGACCTGTAAGAATAGTTTAGGGTAATTATGAAAATCGCCACTCTTACCATGTTGCACCTGAAAAGAAAATATTGGTGAGTACAGAATTATCTTATTACTACTAGTTAATAGTGTTTATAAATATATGTATGTATACATGTAATATACATATACACCGTGAAAAAATTTTTCTCCGTCGATTTGCGGAATGTCCGATAAAAATTTCTCCAGAAGCGTCCGTTAATTTACGGTAGGCAATTAGCTCCAATTATGGAAACTCACCTATTTATAACAGGCGTTGGGAGAGGAATCGGCCATAGCCTTTGTTAATAAACTCTCTCAGCATTCGCCTCGAGCGATTTCGAGAAACCATGGACTAACAAAATCTGGATGGTCGGAGCCGGAAATCGAATCTGGGTCCTCCCGACTGCGAGTCAGGAGTGTTACCATTGTGCCACCTCACATGGTCTTCTCAGTGTAACCGCATGCATTATTTAAAGGATAATAAATACACTTTCAAATTAATTACTATGTAGGCATTTGGCAGCTTGAACGTTAAATTGATAGTAAAAAACACGGTACTTGAAATACAATTTTTCTCCGAGACATTTCGATAAATGTTGGGTGGTAGGTTTTGTATTCTTTAAAATTAAACAATTCTGTTACGATTAAGTGTATACGTGTTTTACTACATGATACATTAACCTCATCATTGGATCCCGGAGATTAATAATATGTATTTAAAGTGTATACTTATGCAGAAAACAGGAACTCTTATTATTGTCTCTTTGACTAAATGGTAGAATGCGTCGTAATAACTAGTCAATAGCTTCTCTTTTGTTTGGGAAAATCCGAAGACAAGAAAAATAGGAAGAAGATTTATTTCCTTAAGTGAGTTTTATGTCTCGACGACTGCAAAGTCATTAGCTACCGTGACGCACAATTTTCCCCAAGGCCAGGAACTGGGAGCGGAAACGGCCAAGGCGTTTGTTAAGAAGGCAGCGTAGTATTCACCTGGAATGCTTTAGGGTAACCATGGGGAGAAAAAACGGCATTATCGTAGACGGGTATCGAATCCGAGTCTTTCAGTACATGAATATGACATGCCAATTTTTTAAAATTTTTATTTTTGATGCTTCATGTGACCCCGAGTTGACTTAATAACAAATGTAAGATAAGATAACATTATATAACTTAGTGTTGTATACAATACCTTGTTAAATTCGTTAGCATAAAACACAGAATTTTATTTTAAAAAAGACTTGGATAAAATCTTTTAAAAATAACAAAAAAATCAGTAAATAATTCTACAAACTACCAAAAAATCGGGAAATATTGAACTACGAAAATCTCCCCAATCTATCTCCAAACACCTACAATTCACCTTATTGATGCCGAAAACACACATTTATGACACCTCAAAGTGGGCAGACGGCGCTTTTTATTCTGAATGCTACCTTGTGCTACTGATTACTATTGTTATTTAAAAACATTCTCTATTTTATTTAAATTCAATTATTTAAAATTTAAAATATTATTCGTATTTATATATTTTATTTTCTTACATGCTTTGTACTATTTCAATTTATTAATTTTGATTTTGTAATTATATTTGTTATTTTAATACATTTTATTGTTGGTTTAAACGTTTAATTTTAGTATATTTTACATGACTTAAATTTTTTCTACTGATTGCGTAGGCCTACTTTCACTCTCTCAGTTCTTGATCAGACGTCTAATATAACGATTAGTTTTCGAAAGTCTATGAATAGTATTTATATTCTTAAAAATCAATTCAACATTACGCTATGTTTTTCACACGTGATTGGATCTAGGCTACATACATAATCACTGCTCGCTCATTCCCAACGAAAATATCTCTATTCACAAATACCAATTTTTTCTTTAATAACAGTTTATGTAACATAATGTAATTCAATTTAACTCAATTTGTGTCATGTTATATAATGACTATTTAATTTGTATCGTAATTTTCCACAAGACTGATTGTATTCACCTGTAATCTCTACTGAATCATATTTCATGATTGATTTTGATTCCCATGTTATTACTATGTAACCATTTAAAATCGATTTATTATATAATTAACACATTTAACCTCCAACATATTATCACTTAAGTGCTAGTTTTATTTCAAAACAAAAAGTTCTTATACTATGTGTACAATACACGTATTTATTTGCCTTCTTTTTTGTTATAACTTTGATTTATTTTTTTATTACATAATTACATACATAATTTTTTATTAATGCTGATACATCATAAAAACTTTCCATCGATTTATTGCTTTCTCGTCTCTCATACCCGTTTGGGCATCTATCATATTAATATCAATAGTTCATTAAATTATTATTTTAACTTTGTCGTGGTATTAAAAACCGGCGTAATATATGGTATTTATTTTCCGTATGGATAGAACTATGCCACATACCTATCAGGGGCCTCGGTGGCCGAATGGTGAGATCATTCGCCTCCCACCAAGGCGATCCGGGTAAGAATTCCGGTGCTGCTCCACACTCACCTCATGTTAACCCACCACCAACGCTAAAGACCTCGATGTTAAGCGCTGACCAGAATCTTTCACTCACTCACTCACTCACAAACCCATCCTCTGTCCCACTGATCATAGTTTTGTAATGACTCAAATGCGAGAACTTTTAAATTTGTGATTTAAGTACGTATGTTTTAATTTAGGTAAAATTACCCTAGAGTAGCTACGATATGATCATATTTAATACTTGCTAAAAGTCAATTATTTATTCAATTATTCTCCTCGATTTAAATATAAAGTCACTTTTTCTTACAAAAAAAACATTTCTTTCAGTAAAAATCTATACTTTACCACATGTGAAACTTAGACAAATATTGGATACACTAAACAATTTTAACAATCTCAATCATGATTGCTTTCCATAACTATGCGAGAGCATACATATTTTACAAATAGGTACGCACTTTCATGATATGAAACCATGAAAAGTTATTTTCTTTCAACATGTGTAACAAAAGCATATATAGCTTCGTATCGTGAAACAAGTACTTTAGGTATCAACGCCTTTTTAACGCACACTTATACGTACAGTACATTCCGAGTGGTTCATATAATCGTCCGTTCCTAGCGTTGCCAGTCAAGTGTGAGAAAATGTGTTGGTAAATTGTTAAAAAAAAAAAAAAACAAATAATATTAATGTACTGTAGAAAATTAATATATAAGCTATATAAGCATGAACTGAGGAAGGAAAAAGCACTCAACGCACTGGAAACTAGTAACAGAATTTATAAATATATGACAATTTTTTTACAAAAAATTAAGAAAATAATATTATAAATGGTTATAACAAATATTTTAAATCAATTTAAGATAAATCAAATAGTGTAAGATGTCTAAGGAAATAAAATATTAATAAAAAGAAATATTTGTATTATTAGGCCTACATAATATAAAAACGAGTAAACAATAACGATTGATTTAAATAGTTAGGCTTATAGGTAGTTTTAAATTCTTGTGCAAAAATGCGTAATATGCTCACTCTGAGATCACAGAAATGTGTGTTTTGACATAGCCATCTTTAGTAGAAGACCACGGCCTTAGATCTGGCAACCCTGCCAGGAAGGATCATTTTAACACTTCTTTTGTCTCCGCAACGGCAGTGGCTTCCCCTGATTCGCCGGTATGTAGAGCACAGTAACGAATCAGGTACAGCCATTGTCATTGGAAAGCAAAAAGAAGTGTTTAAATTACCCCTGTGTGCAGGGAAGTCAGATCAAATGCCTCGGCTTTCTACTAAAGATGGCTATGGTTTTCAGCGTCAAGTGAAGTGTACAGTGGCGTATCGTGGTCGTGTTTCAAGGCATGCAATATAAGCTCCAACTACACGCTCTGAGTACATGGACTCAGTGTGCCTACCTGTCATATACAATAAACACGTGTTGTGTAGACCGAGGTGTATTAGTGGAGAATAAAGCGCTTTACTCTTGTACGCTACAGGCTCGAGACTGTACATACCTCTACCAGTCTAATGGGTCCACAGATAACTCAGTATTCAGGTATTCTGTATAGCCACCGCTCGGCACTGCAAGCCTTGGAACATGATACGCCACTGGAAGTGAACTGTAGGGATTTGGAGATAAATTCGGGAGATGAGTAGTTACAACTATTTGTAGTTTTTATTTTTTTGAAGGAGAGGGGGTATTTCTAGAATTTTTACAGATTTCATAGGAATGCTCGCGATTTTATTAGTAATTTTTCATTTGTTTAGGTTTTTGGAAATTTTTTAACGTTCTGGTATGTAGTGACAAATGGTAAAGTTTAAGGCAAAAGTCACATCCAATATGGCAGCCAAGCTGGAGACTGGCGTACTCGACGACCTGCCACTCTATGCCAGAAATACTGCGCAACAAGTCTCAGCCATAATTCTCAGTAACCCTATTACCAGCCTACTTTTGATCGTGCTATGTTCAGAGTCAATACATCGAAGCAAGTTCGACGAAGCTTTGATTGCCTTGTATTACAACACCTACATTTACCCTACACAATGTTTGGCGGTTAATAAACAGTAAGGTATCTCGTACCACAAGTCTGTAGACATTCCACTTACAGCAACCGCGAATAGAAATTATTAAAGTAGAATAACAATCATTATGCATGACTTGTGTTTTGATCTTACGGTGTTATCGTTACTATGCGAAACTTGTTGAATATGCAAACTTCTTTTAGTAAGAAAGTCTGGTGTGTTTACGGCTTCTTTTTCTTTCAAGTTTTACGGAAGATATGTATACCGCTGTAGCGCGAAGACGACCAACACCAAAGTAATATGATTATATAATAAGATCATTATATAGCATGAACAGTGGATTAAGACATATACCTATGTATGAATGTGCGAGTGAATGTGATAGTCAATGTTTTTATTTTTTGTTTTCTTTATTGTATTGTGATTTAAAAATTTTCTTCTTTCTTTTTCAAAAATTTGAACTTAAATGCTGCAATGTTATTAATTAATTTAGCTACATAAATTTAACATTAATTTTTATTCTCCTGTTACGTTGTAAAATGCTTTCTTATTATGTATACTGTGGTTAAGTGTAAGACAAGGCGACTTCGCCTTAACTTCGCCACATAAAAATTAAGACGAATACATAAATAAATAAATAAAAATTTCCCAGGATTCTTGTGTACGTATTTTTTCAGTCAAAACAACAGCTTTATTCAAAACTATCTAAGTAACTTTTTTTGAAAGAAAATTTGGAAAATTTCAAGGGAAATCGTAAAATTATAATTTTTGACGAGGAAAAATTTGCTGCTTCATAGTAAAAAGTTTACAACTTAAAAGTGTATGCTCTATGTTATTAATTGAGATCAAAGAAAGCTACATGAGTCCTATTCACGATCCCTGTGTCATATAGTCAGCCTTTCGATAAAACTCCATTGTTTTATATTTGTGTTGGCAGATTTGTATACAGCTGTTTCCATAAAAGCTCCAGTGTATTTCTCCGTTACAGATTTTTTTCTGCACAAATTCATTAACATGACAGTCAAACTGCGTTATATCAATATAAAACCTATTTGACTGTGGAAAATGTACTTACCATCACATACTTTAGAACTGTTGGGTTTCTTGTACATTTCTGGAAAATTCTTTTCATAATTTTTTACCCTAGATGGTTTTTGTGTTCTTGGGATGTAATTTATCGATTATCCTTTTTTCGGCCAAAGTATACATTTTTGTGGTCAACCTAGGCATAATAGTTAACGCCAATTAAATGCTACAATTATATTATTACCTTTAATAATTTTCAACATTACTATTATGTTACTTTACAGAAACATACCAATTTTGTAAAGAAATGTCATCTACGTACAGTAAATGTACAATTAAAAAAAGAGAACGAGTTTGCGTAGTGAAATAAAACACTAGACTTAGAATCGAGAGAGCACAGGTTTGATCCCAAATTAAGCTAAACTTATTACGATTTGCCATGTTTCCAAGGTCACTTAAATCACTGTTAAAATGTGAATTGTTAGATTATACCTACCAAGTTATTATAAAAATTTGTTAGTGCATAAAATATTATGTATTCAATAAATTGATAACCTGCGAATTATTTTAGACGCCACTCGATGTCACTAGAGAGTAGATATGATACTTTTGAACATGCGTAAAAAATATAACATTGCTATTTCTGTAGGATTTGTGCGATGGCTGTCGTGAACAGTGTTTACAATCGTCTATTTTATGTAACGTTTATTTTACTTCAATACAAAAGTTGAAGCTAGAAATGATAAAAAGAAAGAATATGAAATTTTTGAACACGTACGTGTTGGAAGTTACCAAAGGAAACCAAAATACACGTAAGGACTGCAAATGTCACGTTATGATCTGACAGCAGAACTGACATCACGTTACTGAACGCTCTTCTGTGATCTGCTGTTGACCGATAGTTTGTGTGGCACGTCTGAAGTACTTTTACAGCCAATGTCATGTCAGCTACAAAATACCCACTATTCTGTTACGCGGGCACACACAATAACGACACGTGTGTTCGGGTGAGTATAAGCTAGTGAATTCTATCCTGTAGCTAAATTATAAAGCGAAATTGGCACGTATCTACACATACACATACGTACCTTCGCACTAGTATTAAAGAAACCCCTCTCATAAAAATTCATTTAAAATCTAGTCAACATATAAAAAAATAAACAAGCAAAAAGTTAAATCTAAAGGCGGTTATAGTAAGTAACCTGCTGAAGTCTGGTAGATTTGCTAAGGTGCGTGACTAGGTTTGTTCGATCACTTAGCTTTGTCTGCCAGATTGCAAACAGTTCACTTATATAACGTCAAAAACTCTGCTCGGGTTAATGTTTGAATTTCTCAAACTGAAATTTTGACCTAAATATGTGGATATATTTTTCATAACTTCTTCAAACATGCGAAACTTGCAGCATTTATTAGAGTGAATTGAATGTTGCGTATTTTGATCGTGTAGTATAAAATTTCACAAAATTGTGGCCATTTTATGTTGTTTTGAACACACAAGGTATCTGACTTCCAAAGTTCATTAAACTCGAGTAAGGTCACCTGACTTGTATGTGTTTTGTTTGTTTTGTGTTTATTATTTTCAATATGGTGGTTTGTAAAAACATTTCTGCATCACACAGGCTATCTGAGTTGGTATTCACGTTGTACTTAGTATTGTGACTCGACCTTTTATGAATTTTGTTCATTCTGCATTCATATTTTCAAAATTTTGACCTTTGAACATTTTTGATAACATGAGATATCACAGAAACTAATATACAGAATTTCATAAAACACGCTAGACAAACATATTTATCACTTTGTAACACAACATTGTTTAAATGAATTTTGTTAATGCATAAACCTTGTTTTAAAATTATCACGAAATATCTGAGGATTCATTCTTATTTTAAGAATTATGTTAAGTCATACACATTTTACTTATTTTGTATTTTGCCCACGTTGTTCTCATAGTTTCAAAATTTAAATATTTTTTTAAACATGAACCATTTTTTTTTAGAATTTCATTATGCTTAATACACATGCATTACTTAATACAGTTACTAGACTTATTAAACGTGTGTGTGTACGTGAAGTAGGTCGGTAAGGTCGCGTGACTTTTACGTACGTATTCTTATTGCACTATGTTTTTGTTTTGAAATTGGCTGCCATTTGGATATATTTTTGAGAACCTTTTTTGTATTAAAGTATTTATTTTTTTCAAAATGCTATCTTAACATTTTTTATCACATTAAATTCATGAGGAAGCATTTTTCACAATTTAATCCGATTCGGTAGATTGCTAGTACTAAGATCGCCCGATTTAAAACTGATATGTTTTTTTGTTCACGTCAAGTGCATATTAAAACTAGTGTAATACTTTTTATGTATCGGGAAGTTGAAAAATTCAATAAAGTTTATATAATTAAATTAATTTAGATCTTAATTTTCGTAGGACATGTGACCAAATTTAATAATTTGAAAGTTTACCCACACTTGGGTTTGTATCCAATATTTATGTAGGTTTGATATATTAAAAAATATAGTATGCCACGAATAAATAAAGTTTATATCTATTTTACAGATTTCCAGATGCACGTAACCGATTATAACGTTCATTTTGAGGCAACCACGCTTATTAGATACGTCGGTAACTTTTCATTTAAAGGCTTGTCCATTAATTCTTTAACTCAATGTTTCTTAAAATTCAAGAAATTGTAATTTATTAATTTTAAAACCAGTTTCAAATTGTGAGATCAACCGATTTAAATACATTTTAAAGGGAGCCCAGTACCAGACATATTTCAAATTCACATTTAATGGTAAATTATTAGTTCACATAGTTTATTTTTAGTTAATGACAATTCTAAAGTATGATTTTAATTTTAAATTTATTGGTATGAAGAAGTACCACAGAAAAAGCTAAATAAATAGCTGCTTTTTAGGGGACGTGTAAAGGGTTCTTCTAAAAAAACATTACTTTCTAGCTTTGGCTTAGTTAAATTTACTATTCTCCGTTTACTCTAGGTTGAGTTCTGAAGTAAACAAATAACGTAATATCATTGCACTTCGCTAGCTTCTAATTGGCTCAATTTGTGCGTCGCGCCGTCGTACTATTTCCAACCGACAAAGGTGTGTACAGTCGGCATCATAGGAAACAACAACGCCGTATATATTAAAACAATATTGCGTGACAATTTCGTACGTGTTATCGACATAGGGAAACAAAAATTACACAAAAACTTTATAAAAATATTGACATCCTGTGCAATTACTGTATATTTCAAAATTTAATAGTAATTGTCAAGTCATGACTAACGATTGTATTCAAATATTCCGGTATTAACGTAACGAAAATTTGGTACTACCTGCAGAAAAAAAAAGTTGTCAACAAAATGAGTGATTAAACTTACTATAAAGTTCTCTTGAATTATTCTGTTCTTCGTTTTGGAAAAATTACATTTTATAAATCACCAAACAATCTGTCGGTAATTCACGACACATATTGTTTTTTTTTATATAAAATATTGCTATGCGAGATTTTTATTCTTGCCATATAAACATCACCACAGTTTGTTCAGTAATGAAGACATATATCCACGTTTCGAAAACCATGCAAGACATTTTCACTGTTCACGTCCAGCATCACATGACCTAATCCGCAAGCGACGTAAATATAACCCGACGCGAGGGCGGAACAAAATAGAACAAGGAACTTTGGTTCGGACCACGCGGCCGTGGTTCGGACGAACTGGAACGGAAAATGGACGAACGAAAGAAAACATTCGCAGTAACCACAACATTGACGAGTTAACGTCCAAAAACACTTTGAAAAAAATTATATCTGATTGTGATATTTCTGACTTATTTTTACTGTGGTAATTATTACTGAACTAAACTTTTGGTATTTTCAGAGTATCCTACATCTCTAAATACTGGCAAGTGTACCAAGAAAATCGTACGTTTAACAGTGTGTCAGTCGTTAAATAACTCGTGAAGCAACTGTACGGACGTGTCGTCCGCTAACCATAATTATAGTAATAAACATATAGAGTCGTAGATTGTGTTTGCAACATCTGTATATTTTAGATATTTGTTAATAAAACTCTCTCATTAAGTGATGGAGTGGTAAATTTATATTTATGCGACAGATAACAAAGATCTATTTCTTATGCAACATCACAGTGCACGGCGGTCGGCAGCCAATGTACATGTTTGTTTATAATTTGCTTTGTTTATCCTAAAACTCAACTAAGAGTGAACGGAGAGTATCTACATAATTCTGAGTGCCACAATGTAGATACCACGGGGCATAATCAGCTCCATAAACAATTGAACAAATCATTACAGTGCTACTCAGTACGTGAGCCTAAATTAGTTCAGTTACTCCCACAAAAACCAATAGTGTACCACTCACTACAGCAATAAACCTTCTTGAATTCAAAACTAGGATAATAAAATATCTTAATGATTTACTTAGTTTTAGTAGGTCAGACATTTCCTGAAGTAAAATTCAAATTCTTTATTTGTTCAAATTGTGGAGTCGTCGAAACAGCAGACATATAATAGTTCAAAATTCTGAATTCAAAGTATACGTAACTACCTATGAACGTATAAAATATGGCTTCAATCTGGCAGTTTTTGAAATACGGCAAGAAATAATAATTTATTCATGTTGTACTATATTCCAAACTGACAGAATAAAAACAGTCTAATGATTCGTTTTAAAAATTGGAGCACTAACAGACCAAAAACAAAATTTTCTTTTAAATGCCTTTTTGTTAACTCCCAAAATATTGTATAAAATCTGCTTTCGCTTATGATCTTCAAAAGTTGTGAAGTTACAGCAAAACACAACTGAATTCATTGTTTTAACGTTGGCTTGTCGAAAAATAATAATTTTGAATTGTTACGTAGTTTTCGTCGTTATTTAAAATTAATGGAAAACTTAAATGTTTATGATGTGTGGTCTAAAGGATCCGTGAAGTCTTTATACCCCTTTGAATTTCGAGCTGAACCGTAACATTGACGCAATTACTACAGGAAAATATTTATCTCCGACATTCCCATAAAAAGTTTTACCAGGCTTACATAGCCCCTATGAGTTAAAATTACATTAACTAAATTAAATATTTAGAGATTAATTTTAGTGTGTGGCACTGGCCGGTAATTACTGAGCGCAAAAAAAAAAACGCAAAACTAAGCAAATTGTTGCCGTGAACCTTTTCGTTTTAACTTCCCATTTTCGTCGAGTTCAGTTATACATTTATTAAGAAAGAAGAATAATAGGTGCCTCCACAAAAAATACATTACAGTTATTACACTCACAGAAATGCACATGACTATAGGCCGTTCGGAATAAAGTGAACACTAAATATTTAACCTTTGAAAAATATCACTAGCTGTTACTACATATAATTCAACATTACCGATAGTCACTTTACTGCTTGTATAGTTGGCAACGAAATAACACAACATAGTTCCGTGTTTATTCGTATTTAAATACAACAATACTGAAACAACAACAACCGACAGCGATATAATTGTATTTTATATAATTAAAAAACTAATTTTTTTATCAAACTATATAGGAACCTATCGACTGAAAAATTTGTCTTACACGCGCAAACATAAAGTGACGAGTCCCAGGAGGTTAGACTTTTCCCGTCGTTAGCTGCTACAGGCGGAAAGATACGAATTGGCTGGAAATAGATCTTTAGCAGGGCTTTTTCGAGTGCTCACTTTATTCCGAACTGCCTATACACGGTTAATACGTTGATCGTAGTGCATACCGCCCTGTTGCAAATTTCAAGACTATTAATTGTTATTTTTTCACAGGTATCCTGAAAAATTTCCGAAGTTTTATGGCTTTAGGAAAAAAATAGTTTTCCTCTCAGTTTTTACTAGCTTGGAAATAACTTTATAATAGAAGCGGATTATATATTTACACCAGTGAATGATTAAACATAAATGTCAGTATTACATTCTTACAAAAAGTAGTTCCTCGTCCTCAACTTCAAAGTCATCCACTTTGAGAAATTAATGGTATGTGCAGTACATGCGAGATTTTAAATTTTTGTACTTCAGTCTATATTCTTTATAATTTTAAATTTGTGTACTTCAGTCTATATTCTTTATAATACAGCATTGCAATTGCGACTTCTTGATCAGTTGAGTGACGATCTATTAACCAAGAGGCCTGTAACTGTAAAAGCACGCTAAGGAAATGTTTAGTTGAAGTTAAACAAAATTTACTCGGCGCAACCAAAATTTATTTGCAAACGGCGAACAAGATTTTTTTTGTTACTGAAACAAAATTACTCAGCTGTTTTGTTTTATTTCCCAAGTGTAGCATGTGGTCGTTACAAATGGGTATATGTTTGGCTGTGTATTTATTTCTGTGCCAAGCCAATTGAAAATTACCGTTGCAGTACCAACAAGCGAACTCGGGACCTCTCGCATTGCGGAGGACTCCCTACTATATACAGCCAAGAGTACATGTTGGTCTCTGACTCCTCCTTATAGATGGTTAGCTTTTAAAATGCCTCACATCTATGCAGAAGTAAATTAGCTAATTCAACGTCTATATTTTTCGTTTTATGTAGAAATTACTTTGTCGGTATTTGTTTGTACCTGAATAGAGCCTCATCATGTACACTAACAATTATAGCTATATTCATAATCATCACAGAAATGGCTTGGTTAGCGCAAAAAAATATTATATGTGTATACATCCAAACAAATTGTTAAATTCACAACAGCCAAATATTTTGATTTTAGGCGTAAGTAACATGCCAAATAAAAACTACATCGTTTGTTGGTTCAACAAAATCAGGTTTGTTGCTACTGGTTTGCTGTTCAGGTAGTAAAATATTTTATCATCTCAAGTAAATATTGATTTCTCCATGTTCAAGCAAACATTTAGTTAAAATTTCCTTCAGTGTATGTGCTTCCAAGCATCTGCAAGGTGGCCGAATGGTCAGATCATTCGCCTTTCACCAAAGCGATCCGGGGTGGATTCCCGGCAAGTTCAATCCCCGGATTTTCATATGTAGGAATCGTGCCGGAAGATGGTGCTGGCCGGCGGGTTTTCTCGACGATCTTCCGTTTCGCTCGCCCTCTCTTTGCAGCACTACTCCATACTCACCCCTGCCAAAGACCTTGATGTTAAGCGCTGACAAAAATCTCTCTCCGTCTCTTTCTAAGCATCTGCACCGTTTGCTATGGGTTTCTTTCAAACGTATTGCGAATTTTTTCCAGTTCCGCTGTTATTTTGCTTGCATCATTTCTCATGTTGACAGCAACTGGAGTGATGTCAGATCCTTAGGCAAGCGATAGCCTACTGCGTATTTCAAAGAATGTTATCATACAAATATTATAAATGAGAAAGTAGGTTTGTTGTTCTGTTGATTTGTCCTTCTTTCACGCAGCAACGGGTTAACGGATCGACATGATCTTTTTTGCATAGAGGTAGTTTGTGACCGGAGAGTGGCATATGCTACTTTTTATCCCGAAAAAACTCACGGTTTCTGTGGGATACAACTACAGCGTAATTCTGCAAATACTTCTTCATGTTAAAGTTACTGAACCGGTTTTAATAAAATTTAGAGCGAAGGTGCCTTAGGTCTTGGAATGATAAACAATATAATATTTATCCCGAAAAAATGCATGATTAATGTGGGATAGCTATTTAGCATTTACCATAATTATACAAATTACTTCACACTTAAACGTTTGAACGGATTTTCATGAAATTCGGTATAGAAATTTCGTGAAATAGCATATGAAATATTTTTAAACCTGAAGAAATACACAGTTCCAATGGGATTTATATTTAGTCAAATTTTAATCAATTTACGTGTTTTGGTGTGTAAGTTTACTATATACATTAATTTTCTGAACGTGTAAATAGAATACGTAAGCTATTATTATATAACACACGCGGCAAAGCCGCGAGCAACAACCATTTAATTAAAAAACATACTAATAAAATATAACAATTAAAAAATACATATTCTGTGCAATATGCTAAATTGTTTCAGTTGTTTACTTCAAACCTTAAGCTTGATAAACAACATTGTGTGCAGTAGCATCCTTATGTAATGTTCTGAAGTATTGCACTATTTTTACTGTAGATAGAGCACCAATCATGAGCACAAAGAATTGGTGTTCTTTTGACAAAAACTCCATTATTTTTCGTCAATACCTCTACATGTGTCAAATATGACGTATCGCGAAATATGTATTGCTATTTGTATTTTATTGGTACTTGCGTCGCGTTGAAGCGAGGTCAATAAACGGTTACACACAACTTCAAGCGATGACAAGAACTAGGAGAAAAGTGGAATCTTAAAAAACATCCCAACATTCATCTGAAGTTTTTTCAGGAAATCATGGAAAACAGAAATAAAAATGACCGGAACCGCGGTTTGAAGCCAGATCCTCCCGAACGCGAGACCGTGGCATAAGTTCAGTAAGTTTTGTCGCATAGGATGTAATACTTACACGCCCTAGTTCCTCTTCAAATATGTGTGCATTTCGCAGAATTTCCGTTGCGCAAATCTCAGTTCGTTGTGCCGATAGCTTCCTGACCTATTGTGGAAAGATTGTGAGGAGTGATCAAAATAGCATTGTTCTACATTTTCGTGTTATTAATTTTTCGTTATCAGTTTCCTAATTAGGTCATTTTCATTAGTAAGTACGATTTACTCTGTAAAATAAGTTTTCTGGCGTCTCATGTTGAAATCTAAAGTAGCGTACTGACACCTATACAGGTGTTGGTAACTTTGTAAAGTCGGTAATGATAATCTGTAGATTATACAAATAATGTTTCACCTTACATACGATGGGAGACGGACAAGAAAACTTACTTCTAATACAAATGTTCTTGTTGACATCGTTCGGTCTAGTTGTGAGATGTAAACAGTTTCCCTTAAATACCCCAAATAAATTACAATTTTTGTATTAAGAGAAACTATAGAGCGTGCAAAATGTTTGGAGTAAACCGAAAAATTTAAAGAAAGAGATAGAGATAGGGATACACGTAAATTAATAATATTTTCCTTAGATTTATTAAGGGACACACTATGTATCAGATTTGAGCCCCAGTAGAAGCGTTAGCAAAATGTGATGTATGTAGTGGAAAGAAAGGGCGCCTTATACTTGGAATTTAAATAAACTATCGCTTTTGTAACAGTGCAACGAAGGTTAGGAAGAAAGTTATGACAGTGGACAAGTAAAAGCGAAAACGACACGAGACTGGGAGAACGGAAGAGGCGCAAACTTTAAAAGCAAACGCATCTACGATATACAACTTTACAGTAAAGTGAATAATCATAGATTTGGGATACTGACGAAATTTAAACATGGCAGATTTGCTATTACTCGTCATTTAACTTTCAAATTACGGTAATTAATATGAAATACGTAAACATCATGTAACGTTAATTATTAATGGATAATATGGTCACATCTAGTTTTGAAATATTACGAACATATCTGTATAGTATTATGGGGGTATTCACCGAAATATTTAATTGTTTTGATAAAATGTATATTTGTACGAGGTATAGTTTGTTTTGTAGACATACTCTGTGACTATTATTACTGCAACGAAAACTGACTTATCAAAGTGAAATAATTCACACTGAGGAACAGTATCAAGGGCTATATGGAGACGCGAGTAAAAAACATTTTGTATAAAAATCAGAAATTTGGCAATGTTTTATTTAAAATTCAGTACTTTTATTGAAATTCAAATTTTCAATGCGGTTTTTATACTCGACTAGATGTTACTTGTGACTCTGTTATTCAGTGTGAATGATTTTATTTCGTTAAGTAAATCGGTTTTCATTTTTAGCATAAAATCATTTGCTACAAATTTGGTCTTTGACATGCAGCCACGCAAAAATTGTGAAATGTAAACATTTAATTTCAGTAAATAATAATCATAGAGTACATACACAAACCAAACCATATCTCGCACAAATATAAAAAATTATATAAACAACTAAAATGTTGGGTGAACCAGCCCCTTGAAGCTAGTAAACTTGTCAGAGACACATTTCGTAAAAAAGATAGCAGCTGACGTGCCTTTGTTTTGAATGAACAATTTCAGTGAGGTGGACATGTTTAGTTTTGAATGGAAGCACAAATTTCTTCCTGATTTATAAATGTGACAGGTGATATTTTTAATTAAATTTAAGCTAACTCTAATTCGTGTGTAACCATCTATCTTATACGTCGAAATTATGTTAAATTCATTTTTTTGGATTTTCCTTGATATGCTTGTTTTGAAAAGTTGAGCAGACTGTTTTTGTACATGACGATATAGATGTCAACACTGTCCGGATAACTGTTTTTAAGCGTCCTCAGCAGTTGACGTCACTCGATTACGAAACGGTAGATGCCGCGGTCTAGGATCTGATGCATTCTATGCAAACATCACAACGTAAAACAATATGTTAGATTAATTACAACAGGTACAGCCAGATAAATAATACTTATTAAGGATTTACAAAAGTAAACTAAAGTCCACGATCTTTGCGGGAGGTTACTGCAATAAAAAGCTTATTAAAAATTAATAACCTAACCTTTGTGATTTTTGTTCTGACTGAGTCGTGCCCAAGATCATATTTACACGCCCCTGGGCAACAGGATTTACCAAATCTGTGATACCGTTAAGGATCTAAGTTGACAGTTATTACAGCCTACGCTGGAAGGCATAATCGTTAGATGGACTGGGAAATCGCGAAAATGTTTAAAGTCAACATAGTCTCCAATAAACTGTGGTATATTTACCCTACTATTATTGAATGGTGCAATATGTGACGCGCCTGAACAGTTTTGGGAGAAATCGCTCACGTTCTGTATTAAAACTGCACAGTTATAACTAAGCCTGTTGAAGATAGAAACTGTGTTTTAAACAAGCGACAACCAATATCCATAAAAGCCTTCAGTGTTATACACAGCACGTTGGAAACTAGCCAACTTTTGCCACGATTGTTCGATGTCTCTAAACGTCGAGTGTTGCAGAAATTTTATTACAAAATGGCCAATTATGAACAAGCAAGCGTATTTGGAGTAGGACAAAAAATTGTTTCGCTCAACTGCCTCTTGGAATGTTTCATACCTGTTGTTCCGACGCTATATAAGAGCTGTATATTACAGAGGCCCTTCAGAATCAAAATTTGAAACAAACACTGGTGTACGAGCTGTGTCATTTGCAGATATTGTTGAACACGTTAAAAAAAAACATATATTATTCAGTCCAACAGCAAATTTGTGTACGTTTTGATGATTGCAACGTACGTTAATATATTTTTAAATTTTATAATAAATGAAGAATATTATTACTTTTGTAACTTATACCAAAGAATGAATAAAATATTTTACTTTCATATCAATGTCAAACACATTTACAAATATAAATTTAAATCTGTGAAACTAGATTTTTTTCTAAGAGCAAAATATGTTACTAGATTTACGATTCTGTCCGATGTAACTCACATTGTTGCCGTTCCCAAAGAAACAATGGCAATTTATATCATCCCATGTATATTATGCTTGAAATCTAATTTAAATGCTAAATTATAAAGTGCCTTAACAATTCAAAGACTAAAGGGTTTATTTAAATTTATTTATTTATTTATAGATATAAATATGGTTCCATGCTTAATCAGAAATAACACCGTTTAACATTTGCTTTAAACATTTAGGAGGTTGCCTTAACTGAATAGAGAATTGATCAATATCGTAAAATTTAGCCACTTTATATCATTTAAAAATTCTTTAATCAATAATAAATATTTAAATATACACGGTAAAGTAACGGTGAAACACAAACCAACATGTATTAACATGTCTGTATTTTATACGGAAATGATTATGATGGCCAAAATTAACCTTAATATTTTCGAATATTATTTCCTGTTCACTGACATATAAAAAAAGACGCCTGCTTTATAAGGGTTTTCAAATTAAGAAGACAAAATTAAAAAAAGTAAGACTATGTATTTCCAACAGTCATGTCATGGTATTTCTTGTATCGTGTAATACTTCCCCAGAAACCATAGTAATTTAATAAACAAACTAGAAGATAGAGTTTCATAAAATTTTCCCAATTTATAAAAAGTTTATTACTTTGTATAATTTAACATCAAAGGAAATTATAATTAATGTTAACTTTTCTTTAGTTCAGTAAATTGTCTGCAATTGAATATAAACATTTCTTTGACAAATATCATACATGTTTTCACATCAGTGGAAAAATATCGTAATCTGTATAGTTAGCGTAAAAATGAAATAACTATCTTTGAGTTTAAATATGAAAAGGTTTCTAAATAAACGATTATGTTACACAAAAACATGAAACTATCTGTGCATGTAGCCTACCGAACGCAGTACTACAGACGAACACCTCCTGACTCTTTTTATAATAGTAAACTAAAAAAATTCCTTGTAAATAAATTAAAAAATAAAGAATGTAATATCCGCCTATTACATGAGCGCAATGGTTACAGTAAATGGGGAGGATAATATTCAGACGTGATACAGAACGTGTTGCGCCAGCGTGGCGATGATAGCGAGACTGGCGGCGGTATCGTCAACTACTGGAGTCAAATCTTAAGAAGTGGGAAGAGCATCCTTCAGTTCAAAGTGTTACGGCGATTGACTCGGAGTTAGCGCTTCGGCTTGTGGGTGACAACGCATCACAGCCAAATATCGACATATTTAGACATAAAATCATAGCTCGTAAGTAAGTTTTTCTGTTACCACTTTCTCACTGTCTATAGTCTACGTTTAATCTTTCACGTATTTCTAATGTAAACTAATCGTCGCTCAAACTACTTAATTTTAGTGTGTTTTAAAGGATAACGTACAATGTTATTCGAAAGCAAGTTTTTATATCTTTAATTCCTAGCAAATTTTGGTTCCGTTTTATCATAAAAAATCGTGCATGTTTAGACCAGTCTTAAAACAACTGCCGTGGATGTCATCACTAAAAGGAAGTAAATATATAAATGAGACGACGAACGTTATTCCCGCCTTAATATTCTACAGTAAATATTTGTTAACAGATACATATCTTTCAGAGATCTTCGGACTATTACGCATGAGCACCTGTACGCGATATCCCGCATACGATTGCAAATATTAGAGCGCAATACTAATTTTACTCTATCACAGCTGATAACAGTTTGAGGTATTTTGTTCGACAGATTAAAGTGTTTACGAGCTAACTATGTTTTACTTTTTAACGTGGTAGTTCACTGTATCATAATCTGAAACACAGAAACCGAAATTGAGAACATATACCAATTTTACTCCAAATACTTAAATATCTATTATATCTTCGAAAATTATAGCTGTAGTTTTCTCGAGGTAATGTCATTGTTTTTTTTTAGCATTTATTCATAGCTAAAACACTTCACTGTACATCTCGAACAGCACGATTGGAAATGGAAAGTTGTTTGTTAAGCTGATCGTATTCTAACGGTTGTTCCATTAGCATACACTCGTGATATTCGCCATGTTTGCTTCTGCAGCAGCATGTATGAACATTTTTCCGAAGTTTATCTAAATCATTCCAAGTAAAAACTGGTCAGTGGCGAAAAAGTGGTTCTCTTTACTTTCGGGTACTTAGTTTGCGCACGGTTTGTCACGTTTACTACAAACCAATTACCAAAAATGTTGTTGGCATTTATATACTTGACGCATTGAAATTAAGATTTATATTCTGGATGCATATCCAGTTATAAAAATGTGTGTGTGGCATGTGATATGCCAACCTCGGATGGCAAAAAATGAC
>PNEQ01011317.1:0-44976 GCA_003012365.1 Medauroidea extradentata | reverse complement strand
TGTGTTTGACAATAAAGACTCTGAAGAGGAACATAATGTTTAATCAAAAATATCATTAGGGATGTGTGTCGGATCGTGCCTAAAGACAACTACTTTTCGACGACTTTCGTTCACATTAAAAAAAAAAAAAAATAACACACGCTTATGACTATGAAAAAATTAAATTTAACCTCTTGTTTCATATTTCTCGGCATTTTTATTCAGTGTTTCCGATAATTTTTTGTAAAGTTAATGGTTTAAAATATTTTTATTAAATTATAGATTATGAGTTGTGAAAAATGTATTTATTCAATATCAATGTTTTTATTAATAAATTTTTGCTAGTATCCATTTAAACAACTTCGCGTTTCATCTTCTCAATGAAATGTAATACGGACCACAGATTTTAATCTGCTTCTTTGTATAGGCAAATAATTTCATTATTATTTAATTTTCTCAACGGGATAATTACAATTCTAGTAAGTAATATATTTACAAGTATACTACAATTAACTAGTTTTGGATTCCGTCATGAATTAATTTTTTTATATTAGTGCCAAAAAGTAAATTAATTGTAATAAACCATTCAGAAATACTTATAGTTAATCTTCATGACCACAAACTGTACTACCTTGTCTTGGATGTTTACCTTCTTATGCGGTAACATTTTTTCGAAACCACTATACGGCTTAAAAAGATGGAAAGAACATGTTGTTTCCTAAGTTTAGAGCTCCACTCTTAAAGTCAACTAATTATACGTAAGTATAAACGGAATGATAGCTTGTGACGTATTTTATGGCTTCCATAAAGTGACACACGCACGTGCTTAGTTTTGCAATACAGCTTAGTTACGTATTTCGCAGAAATTTGTAATAAAAATAAACTTTTAAGGGAGCGTATTATTTTTACTTTTGCTTATCAATCGGTGTACGTAATAAAATATAAATATTTTCAGAATATTTATTAAACATGATTATTCTTCAGATTCTAGGAAACTATTTGATAACTTGATGTTAGCTTAATTTTTCTACATTTGTTTAACATATTTCTGTTTATAATGTTTTCTTTAATTTCAGTGGTACAAATCATAGTGCTGAAATGACACAAGAAAAATTTTACTGACTATTCATAAGTAAATATTACACAGGTTTGTATTTTACAGTAGTAGGCTAACTTCAAAAATTTCCGTTCATGTAGACCCTTGCAGGTTGAGTGAATTCAAGCATCTACCTTATGAATTTAATATTATCAGCGTTTGCTAGTCACGACTTATTTTCTACTAACGGCAACTTTTACTGAATTTTAACTATGTTACTTTGACCTAATATAATTCAACGTAAGACTATATTTGCTATTAATTAAAATAATGGTAGTCTGAATTTTGTTTATTTATTTTAAAAATAAAATATTGATGTCATATTTATTGGATTTACCACACCCAACCTTTAATGCTGTCGTGTCAATGGTTTTCACATTTGGGAGTCGCGGTTGACACAGTGACTATAGAGCACTCGCCTCGCACCAAGTTGGTTCGGGCTCGATTCCCGGCGGGGTCGACCCGGATGTTCACATTTGAGAAACGTGCTGGACGATGCCATTTATCGGCGAGTTTTCTCGTGGATCTCCCTTTTCCCTCCCCCTTCATTCCGTTCGCACTTCACATTCACATCATGTCACCTGTTTCCAGCACTAAATACCTAGATGTTAAGTGCTGACAAAAACTTCAATCCCCAGCGTTCATATTGCTAATATTTGTTTACTTTCCTTGCATTGGTTTTCAGGAAAATCATAGTGCTTAAAGCAAGCTGAGTGCAATACTTAAAAATAAAATTTAAATTTGATTAAAAGTAAAATTTGTGATAAGGAAGTATTAATAAGTCATTCTTGAGCCTGCCAATTTATGTAGCATCTGTTACGCCTTTATCAAATGCGGTTGAGAGCATTGTGTGTTAGTTTAATACGTTATCATGATTGAAATAAGAGATTAAAATGTGTGTCGAATTTAACTCACAAGATAAAAATAATTGTAACCGCAATTTCAGAAAGAAAGTCTAAAAACATTTTTTTTAATATTTCAAGATTTTTTTTTAGTTTAAAAATCTGTGAAAATACAGCTTTTTTACTATCTGTTTTCTGCAGCGCACATTCCTTTTTCGGTCACATAATATACATGTGTGTACTTATATTATAACCTTTATTAAGTACCACTTTTTGTTATTAAATGTAGTGAGCTGTACTTAATACATAGCTGAGCCAGCTCTCATGTTTCACCATTTCTGACTGTAGAGTTGTAAGGCAAGGCAAATAAATATCATCAGCCAATACAATAACGTGTATCAGTGAGATTACATAACATACTGGCACATTTACTGCGTTTCAACAGTTTCTCAGTTATTCACTCGTAGCATTATGATCGAGTTCTTAATTATTACCACGCCAAACAGCAGTACTACAATGCAGAGTCTGCATAAAGGACCCTTTTTGATAACATAAATGTTAGCTCGCTGTTAGGTAATAAAATGTACTGTTAATTCAAAACTGTTTTTAAGATTATTACTGTAGAATGGCACATATAAGCTTCTATGAATCAAGATCATACTTTTTCAATGTTGCAATCTACTGATTGTGCAGATCACTGAATAAGGTTTTAATATTTCTGCAAAATTATGAACTTCCTACTTTACAATACCAGCATCCTACGTGGGTAAATTAACATATATCTATAATTTTTCAACAATTACAATCTGTAATAAAAATATTTTAAAAACGTACTTGCACTTACTTTAATAATACAAACGAAATGTTACGTGCTACACGTTCGAACATGCATATTATGCACAGACTGTTCTCCAGTAGCACAAAATAATTCGTGATGTGATGCTTAACGATAAAATACATGGCAAGCATTTACATTGCGGGTTGTAAGAGTTTGTGTTTTGCTCAAGTAAGCACCAAGTTAATTACATATTTACCACTTTTTAATGCCGATTAAAGTAGCGTAGGATTATCATTCAAGCATAAAAAATATATATTAAATTCTTAATATTATAATTTTTAACACATGCTTTGTTTGAAATATTATCACCATTTGAATTATTGTTTGATAACCTTATTATCAGGAAGCGTAAACTTGTACAAAAATTGTGTAGTATTTTATTAATTTTTCAAGCTATTGAAGATAAAAGTGTGTAAAACCCATCGCGAAACCAAAGGTTTCTACTAAATTAAATAAATCCTTACAAGAACCACGTTCCCACGTTCCTCAGGCATATTTCAATAACTAGTTACAAAAATCTAATAATTGCTGCATACAAATATTTTGGACGAATTCATAAAGCTGCCTGGAAATTACAAACAGGTTACAAAATATTTGTCTGTATACTATTTCTTTAAATATTCCGATTGGGAAATCGAATAAATATTTGTCGTAAACAGTAGCCAGTCAAATTACGGAGTCTTTTCCTTTCTATACTTCAGGTATAAAAATAAATAGGAACACATTGCAGACCGATTTCAATTAAATTTTGAATTATTAAATTAAACGAGATCACTGTAGGTTTCCGTCAGAGCTTTTGGCTAAAACTGATAAGCGGCAATGTGCTTTGCTTAAGCCGTAAAGGATTTAACACGTTTTTAAATATAAAACCGTTAATTGTAAAGATTCTCTAAGTGCCTACATTTTATACAACTCTAATAGCTTTTACAAAATGTTATTATAATCCTAATATATTTAAATTGTTTCTTTCTAAATGTTACGTTTATTAGTAAAAATCACAAGTTCTGAACCGATGAGAAACATAAAAAGAAAATCCCTTGGGATTATGATGACCGGAGAAAGTGAAATATTTTGCTATAAAATATACACGGATGTTATACTGTTTTGCATACAACGATATTAGTGTATATGTCATCGGAAACCATATAACTATATGCAACAAATGCTAAAACTTTAAAAAATATCCGTATTTTTATTTGAAAATTTATTGGCACTTTGATCTAAAATCACTTTTTGTGCTGAATTTATTAAGTGAACAATATTTTTTGATGTACGTTTTCTGACACTATTAATTATTTTTCTCTAATGACAAAATTCACTAGTATTGAAACTAATTTATTGCTTGTAATGATGCTCATTTATTCACTGAATTGGCATCTTCAAATATTTGAAGATTGTGATAAATGGTGTGATTAATAAGAATTAATTTGTCATTCGCTTCCATTCACTTACTAAGTATTCACCCCACTCCTGGGTCTCTCATTTGAGTATGTTGAAACATTAAGTAACGCAAGAAAGTCTATTGAAATTACCAGTTTTTTTAAGTATGTATAGGAAAACCGAAAAAATAGTGTATGTCCCTTACCTTTCCAACTTTAAAAAGAGTGGCGTACTCTTTAGCGAAACTTCATGCTCCGGAATCCAATGTACATCAAAAATTGCAACCTATAAATATGTCACCCGATCAAAATATTTGTTTAACAATTCGATAAAATTATTAACTAGAGTTAAAATTTATTTTCGTATAATCTTTGAAAATCCTCCAATATCCAATCAATGAATTTAGCACACCTGATATGCTCCCCGCTAGACTAAACATTGATTTGAATAACTGTGAATGAACGCTTGATTTTTGTTTGCGAGGATATGACGATTGTAATCTTTGTAAAGGACTTATTAAGCTTTGCTTTAAATTGTATCAAATAACTTACAAAACTTTACGTGACTTCAGTGTTTTCGTCCGAACAATGATGAACGATGCTATGATATTAAATATTAGTTTTTTTCTTAAGAACGATAAAAGTATTTCCGTATCAGTTCATGCGGAACAACGTTTCACAAACGACAGTTATATAATTCCTAACCACAATTTCATTCATTCGACCCAACTCTCTGTGTCCAATAATGGTTAGTCGAGTTTACTAACATTAAATGTGTAACGCCATCGGTTTGTAACAAAAATTGGTCACAAACGAATTGCAGGCACTAATCACAATGAAGAGACAATCTTAACGGTAATTTTAAAACTGTGAAATCATCAACCAAAAACCAGACATTTTAAATGTACTCTACTGAGACTTTCTTCTCTACAAAAATAATACTACGACACGCGTGGTGACCTCTCTCAACTACGGGCGATGTTCACTCGCTTCCTCCACAAAATTTATCTGCTTTGTCACGCGATAACCCCTACATAAGCTCCTCATGACACTCTGGTCAACGATTGGGTCGCCGTAATCCTGAGTGGCATTCTTTGTACGGAACTCATTTTTTTTAATTAGATGACAAAGTCCAAGGGAATAAATCTTAAAAATTACTTTACGTCTTACATTGATTTTAAGTGAAGCATCATTGCTTGTAAAATACGGTTATAATGTTTTTAATTTTTTTGTTGAATGTGATAAGTAAAAATCAAATTTTGACTTAATTTCTTAATTACCTTTCTGGTTACAGTACAGAACATATAAAGTCAAGACTTCGGGCGAAACGTTTCAAATAAAAATAGAAAACCAAGCGAAAAAATTAAAATATATTCTTAATATATGTTGGACTAAATTATCAAAGCGAATCGGTGTACAGAAAACACACACAGGCCTATAAAGAAAAAAGTAAACTATCCGAACAAAAAATTATCACAACTGAATTACGCAAAAATATTTAAAAATAATATAACTATATTTTACAAACAATGATAAGTTAAGTATCTTTGCCTGTGAAATAGTTAAGTTTTTTGTCATTTGCAAAAATTTTAAATCAAAAGTTTTACTGAATTTATCCTTTACATTTCTGGTTACAATAAAAAAAAAGATATTCAAGACTTCAGAGAAAACTTTTCAAATAACATTTCAGAACCAAGCAAAAAAATTATAAGATTGACTTAATACTTGTTGGAGTAAATTATCAAAGCGAATTTGTAATCAAAGATACAGTACTGCCTACAAATAAAAAGAAATAGAGTGAACAAACTAAAAATAATAATCAGAATTATAATATGCAAAAAACTGAACACAAAACAGTTCGAGAAAACATCCTAGCTACGTGCAATAAAATGTTCTTCTTTGATTGAGAATAACTCATTTCGAAAATTTATCGAATGAATTATTCAAGAACTGACAGCGTAAAATTGCAAGGTGCTGATAAACGTATGATTTCAATAAATATTAAGTGTTTAATTTACGTTTAGTTATCGAAATATTTATGTTTCAATTCTGGGATGAGTAACGATGGGGAGCCTATCGCGTCATACAACGAAGCATGCTTTTAAGGAACTGTAAAAGTTATAAATGTGACAATTTATTTAATAACAATGGAATTTATGATTGCGCCGAATATATACTATAATATTTATTTTGAAAACTGATTAAAACGCTTCCGTCATGTATGCAAATAATATCGGCTTAGAGTAAGTACTATAAGAATGCTAAAGGTATATTTGAATTCGTAATACTGTACATGTTTATTTGACAAAGAGCATCTGTAAATACAGAAATATTAACGGTCTAATTCTCCGTATTTTGGTACGACAAATGTAACTACATACTTAAGCATTTAGTGTAAACTTATAATGACGTTGGTGAAAAACTTTAGTTAACAATTTAATTGTACATAACAGTAAATGACATTTTTTTTATTTAGGTAAGTATTAACAATACCGAGTATTGTTTAATGTTTATACGTAGTCTGGCGATTTATAACAGTAACATTACCTCACCGCCTCTCTTATGTGATTGCTAGGGTCACAACATTTCTCGAAAAGAATGTTGCCTTTGATTGAATGCCTTTCAAACACATCAGTTTTGCTCCTAAGTCAGTGACTGGATGTTTGAACTCTCACGTGCCTTGTGGTCCTACCCACAAATCAGAGACATGCGGTGTTGAAGTAACCTTACTGTGATTGGCACACACAAATGAGAGACGTCATATAAAAAAGGCACACTGCCAATAACAATTACGCAGAGCTGCAGACGTGCACGTAAGGCAATGAAACAGGCTGAGGCAAAATTCTTTTCGCGAAAGTTCGAGGTCCTAGTTATTGCTGAACAAGTAAGCAGCGGTTTATAGTCCAAGATTACCAAACATTCGATCCACGTGAAAATATTTATCACTAGAACTTAAACATTTTATGTGGTTTCTGAATTCTGATATGATCAATTTTAACGAATACAAAAAACCCCTATTGCCACACGCAGTGTTATTATTTTTCCTAGCGCATCCGTACTAAACCATAGAAGCACACGAGGCACTGAAACAAACTGAGGCAGAATTTTTTCACCAAAATAGGGTCCCTAACGACAGACTATTAAATAAGTTGGTGGAAAATTCTTTTCGCGTAAATCAGGTGCCCCTAGTTACATGTTTTGCTAAAAACCTTGCCGCAGCGCTGTTAAACTGAACAGTTGTATTGAACATATTAAAATTAAACTTTCTTAATTGTAATTATCGCGTGTATTGATGTGAGACTTTAAAGGACGTATTTTACGTTAATCTGGTGTGACTTACTTATTTATCACGTAAAGAACCACGCTATGTCTAGGTCATACAATTCCGCAAGCTAGCCATCTGCCAGGGTTTAATAAGCACACGAACACGACAAAAATCTAAAGAAAGGCTGACGCCGGACCAAGTTTTGTAGTGCCCAAATTAAGTAAACTTTCGAAAATTGTTAAAAACAGCTGCTATTTCTGATTTTTAAAATTATTTCTAGTAAAGTATTCCAGATGACTTGTTTTAATAAAAAAAGTCGCCCCACTCTTTGAGCACTAAAATAGCAACACTCAAAAAGTTACAGTCTTGCTGAAATAGAGAAATTTAGTTTACACTGTAATTATTATAACTTTACTTTTTCGTGTTCTAAACGTTTCATCGCCTTTGTTCACTGACCACGTGTGCAGAATTTTCACACAATGTTATTTTTATTTCCCGTGTCATATTATACTTGTACGGCGTTTACTCAGTATTTCCGTTTTGAAGTGGTACTTTGGCGCATGTTATATACTGAACCAATAAATGTTTATTGAATTGGTTCAGTAGGTGATTCCACGGCAGTTTACTTTATAACTTGTATGAGAAGAAATGAATATTACTTATATATACGTTATGTAATTTGTCAGTGGTAAGTCGACGTACAAGAGAAATGAACAAAACTGTAATCCATGTTCTGTCCAACGCGTCCCATGCACAGACTAGTTCCATAGTGTAAAGTGCATGAAAATGCGTATAATTTCAAGGCTGTATTGCTGATAGCGATGCGTTATCTGAAAATTGCTACGGCCAGACGAGGAACGTCGAAGCTAGGGTTAATGAATGTCATTATATAATATTCAATCATACTGCGACTGTGTTATATTATGTAAGTGCCGCACATGTCCACTCAGCGATCGCATGGATGAGCAGTGCGGATTCGCGTGAGACGGGTATAAAGGTCCAAGGTTGTCGGAGTTCACTGTCGCTTAATATTGATGGGAATCCAGTTTGTGTATGCAAATACATAGAAATATATCGCGGGGGAGTAGGGCTTATATGGTTATATTCCAGATAATACGGCAGGTTTTTATTGTTTTAAAATTATCTCTACATCTTTTATGGCATATAATTCTGAAACGGTGTACGATAGAAAGACGCGGTTTATTAAAAAGTTTTCACTAATTCCTACAATTTCTACGTGTGCTCCGTCCGAGGCATGTAGAACGTCGAGTAGATATTTAGAAGCGAGGCTACTAATCACCCATTGAAAACTGATGGGAACAGTTAATATAATTACAAAATTTTTCTTTTTGTCTCTGTATGTGAAGACGTGAGCTTTAATTTGCAATATGGCCATGAAATGAGTGAGCACGAGTGTGGTTTTCATAAGGTTATGTAAATATCTTGTGTGCATGGTCTTAGGTTTCGTTCATTGATTCCACACTCACTTAGTCACTTTTGGTTCGGCAACGGGAGTGTTTCACCAAGGGTTGCGGCCTCTGGGCCTCACGCAGAACAACGTAGACGTCGTTGCTGATGACCATGCGCTACACAAACTGTATCCAGCCAGGATAATGTAGCCGACAAATATGAATTGCTTTGTTTTGAAGGGCATTTAATCAATTTACATTTCTATTTTTTCCTCGATCATTAGACATTGTTCTAACGATTGGTGTAGAAAAGGTACCGATGAGCTTTATACAGTTATCTACAAGAACTCGAAGTGTATTGTGCGTTTTTGACAAGACATCAGTAACTGTTCTTTACAAAGGTTGGTATCAATCACTGATGCCTTTTCAAATCAAAGCGATTTAATTGCTATATTTCTGTATGTACTTCCACCGGAGACAGCTTTTTTTTCTGAGCAAGTACACAGAGAAGTTTTGGTACGGTCAACCGTACGTTTGCATATGTCCAAAAAAGGCGTGTACAATTTTAATCAACTGAATATTTGTTTGTCCGCCATATTTCTTTCTTTCAACCAGAGGGATTAGTTTAATATACGTTTTCTTAGACCAACAAAGCCAACATATGACACGTTTTATATATTCTTCTCTAAAAAAAATATTTTGTTGCATCAAGTACACATTTGTTTCGCGGTATACAATCATATATGTGGCAGATTGTACCAAACATATTGTCTGTGTAGAGAGGCCCCCAGTAACCAGAGTATGTGTGACAATATCTATAATTGAACAGTGTCGTGTGTGTTTGGAAACCATGCAGCTATGGCAGCAAAGTGTTGTTTAGTACTGGTGAGGGCGATATGAGGTGCGAATGAGGCAATGGCCGAGTACAGGCCCGGGTCAAATTACAGATTCCAGGAATTACTCAGCAGCCAAAGAGCAGTGTCCGCCACGTTTCGCCCATAGGAACATTGGAATAAACTTGTCCTGGAATCGAACCCAGATTGCTTTGGTGTGAAGCGAGTTGTCTGACAACTGCACCACTGCTAACCCGCGGATTGTTTTGCTAAATAAATCAAATTACCAATAGGTTATAGCTCAACTATATTAGGCTCGGAGAAGCACGACTATAGGGAAGTTTTGTGTTTGACAACCCGACGAGTAAACCCTTGACGTTTATGTCGAGGGAACGTAAGTTCCAAGACATGGAAGTAGAGGGACTTTGGTCAGCGCTTGGCTGCCTGCGAGCGGCGTGCAAATCTTCGGTTGTGGCAAGATTATTCGAAAACTGCTCAACGCGCACGAGTGACATCTGCTTTGAAATAGCATTCAAAGAACGTTATACGTGTGTGTATCCATTTCACATTTAATACTACTCGTCGAAGTACAGTTTATAGTGGTAGAAACTGGGGTTTTTTGAGATCCTTGCTAAGTACGACAATCTTGGCGCAGTATCTTTTCAAAGGTGCGTGTGTCTATAGTACACCTTAAACTGCACGCTAGTTCAGTGACTTGCGTCTAGAGGCTAGGAGGATGCGTAATGTTCGTGTTGATTCGTCCTTACTGCTTCCGCACTTCTGGGTCCAGAACTCGCGAAACATGTACATCCAGGTAGCGGACAAGGTTTTCAGAGCTGGTGGCGGTTGACATGATGTTAGTGTGGAGCTCCGCAAGAACACAGGGCGGGAGAACCGGAAGATTCCCGAGAAAACCCGCCGGGACTCGTACCTACATCGTCTTTGTGGGAGACGCCACAGCTCGATTTCAGCGCCGCGAACAACATGCCCCTGGATTGAAACAGGCGTTAGGTGTTGCGTTGTCGTACAAGTGATAACTGCGAGTAAGATGACGCAACGGTTTGTTAGCAGAAACACTTTTGGGCGTTTGCACAGTCCCGTGAGTAAATACTTGAGGCACAGGTAAAACTGAGGAAAAACTCAGGAAAATATTTGATTTTTCGTTCGTAAATGCAAACTCAAGTCACAATACATGATGACTACGTTAATGCGATTTGTCATCATAAGAAAAATAATTTATATTCTAGCACCGATTACTTAATGTCACGAAAACTGTTATTATGTTTTACTTATACTTTAAGATTCTAACATGGTGGCAGTTTGATCATTTATATTTTGTAGCTTGCATGCTGCAGAGTTGACAAAAATAAAATAATAATAATAAAAATACTTCGATTTCGTTTATAAAACGGTTTCGTAACCTCTTTTGTTGAAAAAATAAAGGTGCAATTTAAAATAAAACATGGTTTCGTTTTCTAAGAAAACTGTTCAACGTATTTTAATATTATCTCAGATACTGGTGCAGTTGTTCCTGTACACACGTGCGTATGCTGCCCTCTCCTGAACAAGAGGAGATAGTATTATAATTCACCGGACTTGGACTTGAAGCCTTTCCCGTTTTGGCCTCCTAATAGGCGGGACGTCTGAATACGCCCCATCAGCGATGAAATAAAATAAATGAGGCGCAAACATTCGAAACCAGACATGTCCAAAATCCCGAAAATGAGTAAACTGCCCTTTCTAAATTAATATTATGTGTAACATACGAGTATGAACTCAGACTCCATAAAAACACATGTCTTATTGAAATGGGTATGTTTATTCTCAGTTAGTTCTATAAAATATAATTATTATTCACTTTTTCTACAGTTAGATAAGGTGGACATGTCTGGTTTTGAAAGTTTGCTCCTCAAATATATGCTATAAAACGGAACTTTAAAAAAGAGTATAAAATGACAAGTACATAAACACATACACAAATTTCATAGCTAAAGTATTATCCGTAACAAACGGTTTCAAGATCTTTTAAACAACGTAATGCCAAAAGCTACACAGAGAAAAATGATTTGTCTAAACAACGAAGTTGAAATTAATGTTGTTGCTTCAAACAAATCTCTGTTAAATAAAACACTGGATTGCTGTTTTGTTTAATTTGCTCAAATAATTTTGTTGGTGCATTTGTACGAATGAAGCAAATGTTTTGCTGACCATTACCAACGTTTTCAAGAATGGAATTTTAACTCTGTAGACATATTAATTTTTCACAGAAGTATATCTGTTTTAAAAACGCTCACACATATTTGATTTTACCAAACTATTTAATTAAATCGACCATGTTTACCAAATTTGTTGGCACGATAAATTTAACCACTTGCATAACGTAAACGGAACGAACTACAAATAGTCAGTCTTGACGTAATGGCAGACGGAGAAACAATTGCGTAGCTGATGTCATGGGTATTTGAAAAGTTAATGCCTGTGTTTGGAAGTAAGTGAAGTTTAATAATTACTTTTTTTTTTGTTCAAATATTTCGCTTCCTGTTGTCAGTTGCGAATAATTTATTTGCGTTTAACAGTGAATTTATTTTTTGTGTTTGTGCTATCACATGCTAACGCGCGCGCCGTGTTACACATAAAGAATCGAACGTGAAAACAATAAGACTATTAAGTGTCTTATTGCGTTTTCGAGGCCTGTTAAAAATGCTGTATTTATAAACATACGGGACTGTAAAGAAATGGTTTTAGAAAACTGCTACACTGTTAAAAAAGGGAAGCAGCACTTATCTTCTATTGCCTTAGCTTGTCTTTTCATATTTTCGTTTCGCACCAGTATGGGTGCACATTAACTGTAGGAGTCATAGTGATCAATAATACCACAATTTTTTAAAAAGAAAGAAAGTAAAATACGCTTTAATATTGTAGAAACATATTTCCATGAATTTATGAAAAATTACGGTCAAACATTCGAAAACTGACAATACGGACACATTTCCGTAAACAAAAAATTACGGAAGCCATTTCCGTTAAATTACATTACTTTTCTGTTAATATTTCCGTGAATTTACGGAAATTTTTAACAGTGTATTAATTTTATAAATAGATACAACAGGTGCAATTTTAGTCACGCGTAGCGTGCATTCATGCCAAAAAAATGACTAAGTTAAAATAAGGTATTTTTCTAGTAAAGTTAATTAAATACATGGTGGTTTCAACAAAAAAGTTATTTAAAGTAACACAAATATTTGTTTAAAAATATATCTTCTTTCTTAAATTAAATAAAGGCATGGATGTTTTAACATAGCTGTGCTATATTTCTGCAAAATCATTTGGTTAATGAAATAGTCATAAATCATGGTTGTATTAACAAAAAAGTATTAAAGTTCAACAAAATTACTTGGTAATAATAAAATAATTCTGTGGTTTTACCAAACCAATACATATACTTGATTCGGCAGTGTACCTGAGTTATTTGTAACTATACGAACAACATTGTTGAAACAAATAAATTATGTCAAACAAATAATTTAGTTGTTTCAAACAGTGACCTTGTTTACTGGTACAAACACATACAATTCGGTTGTTTCAAATAAATTACACTATACTTTACAAAATATTTTTCTCAGTTCACGTAATTCGTTATTAAAAAATCACGTTAATTTAAAACCATATTGAACATATTCATAGAGCCATACTTATTTGTTTATTTTACCTATTTGAAAATGTTCGGATTCATGTATGCTTCTTACCAAAGTTAAATTTTTGTACCCTGTTTCTGGCTTTTGTTAATTACTTGTTTCCTATTTGTAATATCATATGCATATTTGACCCATCATTAGGCACGGTAAAACAAAAAGAAATACTTACGTCTGAATAACAATTTATCTACTTAATAACTAATACCATAATATTTTAAAGACGTTTACATGTTATTACTGTTTACGAAAATAAGTTTAACAATTTATTTTTAGGTTTGTATGTAATAATAATTTTTAACTATTTAATAAATGAACAAAATAAATTGCTCAATTTTAGTAAGATTTTTGCATAAAAGCTCTAATATCCTCTTTTACGCCAATCATGTTTATTTTTTCTACATAAACTATACAGAAGATTCAAATAATTTAATTTTTTAATTTGTGTAAGACGATTAATGTAAGGCATCTTGAAGAAAATGGTATGTAATAAGAAACTTCATTTGGTGACTCAGTTTACCGCGTCAAAGTAATAGTTCATCAATCCGTAACAAAGTCCAAGTTCGTTTAATCAACTAGTTATTGGAGATAAATTCAACCGAATGAACGTATCCTGTGTAACGTTCATTTTAATTGTGGCGTAGGCCTACAATTTATTCCTAATATTGCAGCATTTATGTGCCGTAAGTCCGTTACACACTATACTCAATTATCAACACACTCCCGAGATTTATGTGGTGAGAAGAGATGCCACAAATGCTTAAAAAATCATTGGCGACAATCTGTTCTCGATGTCCTCAGAAATGAACAGGAAGAGTGATTCCTGTAAACGTGTTCTGAAGGCGAGAACAAGTGGTGAATTTAATTTTCGTCTAAAACAGTACAGCGGCAGAAAGAAAATACTTCATAAGAATTTATGTACCGTATTTTATGTTAAACATGAATTTTAAAACAACTGCGTTTTATTTGTTTATTATTAAGCGTCAAATTGGCAAATTTTCTAAACGTTTCATTATTATTCAAGACCTTTCTCACGTACAATATTCTGTGTTGATTATGTCATCTTTTAGAATTAAATAGGTGAAATTCAAAAGGGACTAAGTACCATAATCCGTATTTTCACGATTATTCCATCAAAATGGCGTGTGTGCCATACAATACGATCTTCAAAAGAGAGGTAATGCCATGCCGTTATTGTTATAGGATTTCCATCAAAATGTAATAAATGCCATGGCTAGTTATATTCAAGAGAGCGTAAGTGCCGTGCGTAATGATATTCAAAAGGAAATAAGTGTCGTGGGTAATGACATTCAAAAGGGAACAAGTGCCATGGCTAGTGATATTCAAGAGGGTATAAGTGCAGTGGTTATGGCACTTAGATCTTTCTGCTTACCTTCAGATTTAAATACTTACAGAATTTTGAATGTCGGCATATGTATGGCGTTTTAGTAGCCAACAAAGTCAGCATGATCAATTCTTATAATTTAACTGCGCTATTCCGAATAAATATGTGCGTGTATGTGTTTTCTACTTTTTTCTGCTTTTCCTCGGAAGTAGTTGACACTCAGTCCATTTTGAATTTAATCTCTCCTATTGTTCAATTGAGAAGTCATTTGTTCAACATTGCTATCTTGTCCGCTGCTGCAGACTTCGTAGACAGGGTCTACCTTTGGCGTTTGAGGTTCAGAAGCGATGGATCTATAAGGGTGATAATGAATCGCTCATACACTTTCACATCGCCACAACGAGCCAAGAGCTGAATTATCGTGCAAGATTCCCACCGATCCAGCTTTACTATGGGACTATAAGCGGTGGCTACGTAATTTTACTGAAATCCGGTAGCAAAGTCCAGCGCACGATTCTATCCGAGTTTCGCATATATCCGGTTACTACATCTTGACGTATGACAGTATGAAAAGGGCTGTTTTTCGCCGTGCTGGAGGGCTAATTACTAGCGAGAATTTTGTCTTAACAATGACATCTCGTTATTGTTTGAAGTGTGTTTACTTTTCGTACATTAGCGCAATGGGCACGTGAGGAATCGATTCGCAAAAAAGCATTTTATCACACATTACAACGCATTTGAAGCGTTTGGTGTGCGGCGCTCTTAAGGGTGTTCAAGTACGATAAAGTCATAATTTTATATTTATATGAAATATTGTTAGTTCTGTAGACGATGCTTGTGACTACAGTTTACACTTACGAAACGAGTTTAGCTCCCACAGTTTTCTCATAACGGGGCGTCAAAGTCAAAATTTGCATGTTCTGCTGCCATGCAAGTAGTGAAAACCAAATGACTTAATGAAACAAAATAATTCACTGAGAACTTACATCCCATGAGCTATGCAATAAAACATGTAAAAACCCTACAACGTAATATTTTGAATTAAAAAAAAATTACAGAAAAAAAGGTTGTAAATTCACCCATTTTTTTAAAATACGAAAAAAGTTCGCGGGATTTTTTAAAATCTTTTATTACATAGCTCATAGTATGTTAGTTCACTGTGAATTATTTCACGCTTGTAAGTCAATTGGTTTTTACTATTTGCATGGCAGCAGAACAAGCAAATTTTGACTTTTACGCACCGTTATGAGAAAACAATGAGAGCTAAAATTGTTTCTTAAGAGTAAAATGTACTCGCAAGTATCGTCTGCAAAACCAACAATATTTCACTTAAATATAAAATTATGACTTTACCGCACTTGAACATCCTTAAGAGGGTGTGGTACATAATCCTACGATAAAATCATTAATCTGTAACTGTATGTTTTTTAAGTCAATTTACGAAAATTAAACAATAGCAATCGTCGACAATAGTTTTAGCCATTTCCAGCGTTACGAACTTCTGAGTCACAATCTCTGACGCCGGAACCTCGTGCATTTAACTGCGGCGCAAGAGATCACGCGTAACGAATTATTAATTCTGGATAAATATTTACTCAGAAAGTTGACAAATACCATTATCTAGGATTGTCATTGAGTATTTTATCCATATTGGCTTAGAAAAAAGCGTAGAAATCAATTGATGTATTCAGCGTTTATGTATCTACCACGCACTCTTAAGTAGATATAATTACGCAATCAGTTATCTCCCTTTGAAGAATTATGTGAATCTCAGCAGTCACTTAATGCCATTGCTGATATGATGTGATGGTAAGCAAAAAAATATAAAAAAAATGTAAATAACTTTTCAAATATGAAATAATTATCTACATTAATACTACTAAAATTGTTCACTTTAATCAAATGTGTTGACGGCCAACCCTGTAATTCTAATGTAAGCTGCATTAATGAGAATAATTTATAAAATTAAAATGAATATGTTATTAAAACCACGTTAACTGCTACAGTGTCGTAGCGTGGAATTCTCATGGAAGCAAGAAAGAAGATTACAAACCAGATTTTGAACGGTTTTCTATTACTTGCGAATTTACTATAAAGCAATTCATTTCTATGATGTGTATTTCAATTTAGGAGACTGTATTTTTGAGTATACGTATCAACATTTTTTAGAATAAAGCTACGGCAGGTAATTTACGTTACGTTTTAAATGTTCTTAAAAAAAAGTTACAGCTAAATGCAAGGATCATGCACGCACTTACAGTAGTGCATACTAACTTGTTTCGACTAATACCTTGAACTTCCCATGCTCTAAAAACACATTCTTTGCAAGAACAATATTTTGTTTTGATATTAATCACAGCAAAGTAATTTTGCCGCAAGGGTATTTAGATTGCGGTAAAGAAATTTTGCCTTACAGCAAAGCAAATGTGGAAAACCCATGCTTTATGTCACATTTTGTCTTCAAAAAGTTTTCCTTTAGAATAATATAGGTTTCTATACAAAAAAAGTTAATAATTTTTTTAACATAAAGCCTGCGACAAAAATATCTTCACCATAAAAAATGCATATAAAGTATCTTAACAATAATACATTATTTACCATTACTGTAACTTATAATCACAAAATGTTCTCTGTAGCAAAGTAACTGTGCAGTGGCTCATGTATAAACAAACATTTTGTTGGCAACTAAAGTGATTTTACAATACAAGAACAAAAGAATGGTAAGAGAATGAGCTCAAATATTGTACATTCTTTCTGAATAACTATTTTTTAAGTATTTACAATGTTTTAATTGCGTAGCAAAAATGCGCAAGAAATAAATGGTTGAATGACAAGGGCAGTTATAATTATAAAACTCTACAAAATACATTATTTGTCTATTCATAAAAATGATTTTATCTGTTACTGATTTTGATATGTAGTCGTTATGTGCTTAATCTCAATGCCTTTAAGAATTATAAGTTACTCTGCACTTTAAGCATGTCCGTGATTGCATGTTATATAAATACTTATAATTAGTAGCATTTATTGACAGCAGAACGAAATTCAGAATTTCTTTTTATAATGGTAATGATCACATTCGTAATATATATTTTACCAAGCACGTGCTTTACAACTTTTGATTGGATTACGTTAATTGTAGTCATGAAAATTTTATTAGTTCCAATAAATAGTTGTAGAAAATGATTCGGAAATTTCGCATAATTGAAACGGAATCTGTTTTTGGTGCATGATGTTAGTTTATTTTCTATTTTTAAAACAATTATGCTAATATTATCAAACGTATACATCAAAATATATCGAAATTTCTGAAGGAGTATTTTATCTTATACATTTATATTCTAGGAATGTTTAAATATTTGTATACAATAATATACGCCTAACAGAATTTGGATTCATTAAAGTTATACTTAATATCGTTATACTGATGTATCGGCTTCCGTTCTGAATCTGTAATATTTCCGTTTTCTTCCAGATACGAAGGTTGTGGCAGGAGACGCTTATCTCCCCGCACGAGATAAACGGTTACGACAATATCAGGTCCTTAACAAAGTCTTTACTGCAGGAATAAGAAACTTGTATCTTAGGTCAATGGCTTTTCCTGGTAACAACTTTGCCTGACTCTTGAACCTTACCATAGGAGCCGCAAAAACTCGGAATAAAGATTAGAGCGTTAATATTGAGTGTGATACGTGCTGGACTATCACTTCCATTTTATTGCCTTTTTTCCGTCGTTACTGTTACTCCTCTTTGTTTCACATCATTACATAACTTAGATTAAAGAGAAAACCAAACTGGTCTTTAATACATGTATGACATTTACACGCGACCTGTTGGTAATATAAAACGACTTTGAACCAACCTTTGTAAATACTATTCATGTAGCGCATTTATTTATTATAAAGCCAAATCAAGTAATATCCTTAGAATAGAGACTTAAATTAAAATTGCTGCTGTATAAAATCATACTGTTCTAAGTTCAATTAGTTTCTTAAACAATTTGGTACCATAGACAAAAATCTAGAGGACTTACATTACTAATTACTTTTTACAGTTCACATACGTGAGTTTTGCTTGTCACAGTAATAGGTAATAAATAGTGATTTGAAATCACCAGTAAACAGATTGAAGGAAAAGTATATTGAAGTTTTCATTAGATATAAGGTAGGATGGTATTAATAGTATACATAAATAATTTAAAACAAGCCCATATAACAAATAAAATTTGGGAAAAGCATTTCGTGTTTCGTTAGTTGGAGCAACCATCAGCAAGATTTATAAACAAAACGTTGATAACCACGCTTGGTCCCAAAACAAAAGTTATAATATCCAGTTTAAATTTGACCATAACAATTAAAATTGTTAGTAGTAATTATATCTATTACGCCTTTATTAAAGTGGTGGAGTTAATGGCATATGACCTTGTATATCTCTTAACCTCATTATTGTCACAGATTTTTAGAAATAAATATATTTAAAACAGTATAAATTAAAATTAACGTAAGAAAATTCTGCGATAGTGAAACGACAAAACACATACACACACACTACACACAAACAAAGTATATGTTTGACAATTAAAAAATTAAGAATAATATTTTAGACCTACGACTTTTGTAGAGGACATATAAAGTTCAGCTAAAGTTTAAAAAAATATCGGAGCAATGTGCAATGTCTTGTATTTGTGGGGATATTGCTTTATACAGTCTAATAGTTATATTAGCAAACGATAAGTAAGAGAAAATTACGACACCTAGTATAAATAGCATTATATGGTTGAATGAAGCGGATGAATACTTGAGAATAGAGATTTTGGCCGGTGGCGCATCATTACTTAAAAAAGTAACAACATTGCATGCAAACCTCTTCTCTGATTCAGGTGCAGTCATGACAATTTGCTAAGGTAAGGCGTAATATGTTCACTTAATCTTAAGTTAACTACAATTCAAACGCATACAATTCGAGAGTTTTGAGGTTTTCCTAGGTAGGCGTAATTTCAAGTCGCGACGGCAACATCGCAGTAATCGAAATGATGAATTTGAAAGGAAATTATTGTGTCACCTGAGAAAATGCAATGCGTGGAAGTTTTGTCTTTTCATCCACAACATTATTATTGTCGCTCCATATAAATTCTCGTAATGATGAATCCCCAAATTCAGTAACATCTTTGTGAAATGTATAATGTTTCCGTTCACTCCCGTCCTTTTTTAAAAAGCAAATAATCAGTGGCGGCTCGAGGGTTGTCGGCAGGTAAGGCACAAGTTGCCGAGAACTGTAGGCCTACACTCATGTGAACGTGCCGGCGTATACCAATGACAAAATGAAATATCTACTGGCTACTTATTGTGTTGTGACCAGTCAGTAATAAGCGGCACCTATACACCAGCGTGTCAGTGGCTGTAGCCTCAACTAGCGCACAACCCTGTATAGTTCTCTGCAACTTGTGTCCTACACGGCAACAACCTTATGAGCCACCACTGCAAATGATACGTTCCAAATATTATGGCGTGATATTTCCCCCGCGTTAAGCGAAATATAATTTTCTGCCGACCACTTACAAGTTTATTTTATATCTGCTTTTATTTAGATAATAAGTGAAGAAGACGTACAGGTAACGAGGAAATGTTTATTTGAAAGTAGTCTACATATAGGTGTTACAGGAACTGCGACATTGCGTTAAATCTTTTATAAATAGCGAGAACAAGAAGGCTTCCAACACAGTCTTGAGGTACTCTACTAGAGAGTGAAAGCCATAAAAAGGATGAGCCTTTTAAGAGGGTATAGTATATAATTAGAGATGATGGTATATCGCGAAAATGTTTTGCGTCAACATAGCCATGAAAACACTGACACAACGTAGCTGTCTGCAGACCAATAACATGCATTAAATATTAAAATAGCGGCATTCTTATTGGCTCAGTCAAATAGGGCAGTAGCTCCACGTACAAGGAAAAGCCAGTAATCTTTTGATAAGTTTAACGTATGTTGAAGCCAAGCAAATAGTCAAGTTTTTCCGCGATAAACCATCATCTCTGTATATAATACAGAGCTAAATGCGTCAGTTTAAAAAGCTAGGGTTCTCGAAGCCCAATATCCAAAATTAATAAAAGAAACAGCGACCGTAAACAATAGTTTTTGCAAACATTCTGAGCAAATATTTTTCTCGGGTAACGTATTTTTTGGAGCGCAAACTCCGACACCGAAATCTCGTACTTTTAACTGCGTCGCAATAGATCAGGCATAAAAAAACATTATTCTAGGTAAATGTTTGCTCGTAAAGTCGGCAATCTTATTTAGAACTGATGTTTTGAAGTTTATCGTATTGACTTTCAAAACGTGTAGCCGAGATTTCAATTGGCTTTTTATCATTTATTTTCCTATCACACCCTTTTAAGGTTACACACCACTGACGTCTTTTCAAGTACGCTTTCACTCATCGTAAAACAAATTTTGCGAACTAAAAATAAAAGACAAACGCAGCAGATCATAGTATACTGATTTGAATGCTTGGTGAAAATCTAGAAATGAAAGAATACTTATCTCTTTATTCTTTACACTATTTGTTATACCATTTGTAATGTTATCATAGCTACAATAGCACGAAATTTAGAGAGGAAACTACGCTAGTCAAACACAGTCTGAACATGCAAATGAATATGCTGGACTAAAATATAAATGTAAAGAGTTGTTATGTGTGTTGATCTAGGAATTATTTTTTAATTTTACATGCTGCCTGTAGTGTGATATCTTTTTGGTGAGACTGGACAACCTTGACTTAACGCTGCAGCCATAATTAAAATAAAGAGGAAAATATATCATTTAAACTTGTTCAAGTGGCAGAACGTTGTCATTGCCACACAAGGTTATGAATCAAATATAAATAAATTATTCGTTAGCAAATAAATTGCTTGCAATATCTTTCTCGCGGTGTTTTAATACAAAAGTGTCCTTTAAGAGCTGCAGAGGCACAGGAAAGTAAAGCAAAAATAGTCAAAATATACGTTTCCTGTTCGTGTATAAAAGTGCCTGTATTTAATTATACGATGTGAAAATGTATGTTATTCTCTTCCTGAAACACATGCTGATGACTTGTGACTTGAATTAGACTGGTTGTTTTACGTCACTGGCATGTTTTGTATGTCACATAAATCACGTTTTGAATCTTTCACCGTTACTTCACCTTACCTTGCATTTAAAACAAACTTCCTTATCAGAAATATGCAATTTGTTATTTTTTTAAAGTGGTTAACATTATTCATTCAAGTATTAAATTTAATTTTGTCCCTTGAACTAACAATAACAGTTTATATTTTCGTTTGCTGACTGCGCTGACCAGCGAAGTTGTGTGACATTATTGCTACACACTGCAAACCGAGACTGCACAGTAGTGATGTTTGAAGTGGTTACGTATATGTCGAAAACACATTTGGGCTAGTGATTTTTAGTTTGTTACATGGCAGTATACATAATACGTTTGGTAGCACATGACAACAAAAAATTTTACAGGTTAGTTAGTATGAGTTTATACTTAAGTATTTTTATCATAGACACACTCGCGAATCGTGTATTTTTTGTGATTTGTCTGTGCTTTTAGATACGTTTCATAAATTATTATCGTAAAATTAACATCAACGAGTTGAGTGAATACATGATAACAGTATATACGCCGGTACGGTCTGATGGCATAAACCATTCAAAATCCGCTTTCGTGTATTAATACATAAGATGCTATTTCAACATAATTAATTTGCTTTGCTTACTAAACTGGTTATACGTAAAAGTAATTTTAAATTTTAATCCATATTTTTCTCAATTTGTATGAGTCATTTTCAAGTATTCATTATGTCATATAAGAACCTAGTTGGCGATCACGTAGTATAAGATATTGCATCATACAATATTACTTGTTGCACGATGACAGTCGTGAACTCGCATTAATGTTGCTGAATGTCGTCAAAATAAAGCGAGAAAGATGACATAAGTGAAATAATTTTGGTCAGCACTCGACATCTAGGTATTTAGCTCTGGTAAGCGGTGAAATGATGTGAGCATGGAGCAGCACTGGAATGAATCTTCTCGAAAAAAAAAAACCAAAGACCAGTGGCATCGTCCGGCACGATTCCGACAAGCAAAAATCCGGTAGTCGAGCCCGGATCGCCTTCCTGGGAGGCGGTATTCTAACCACGGCGCCAACTTTAGTCCCATGTGACGGTGGACATGGATGTGTAACTGAAGGAAAACAATTGCAATCGGTACAATACGTCTGTCATAATATGGGTAACAATCCAGTTTAGCTGTCGGTACAATCTCAATTGTTTTCTATAGTAATATGGTTAGTAAAATTAACAATATCCTATGTAAAAGAAATGTGCCTTTTGTTCATCCTACAGAACAGATTGCTGTAAGAACAATTGAAATAATACCGACAGCAAAACTGCGCTGTTGTCCATATTTTAACAGAAGTATTGTAACTACTACCACACTTTTCTTTTAATGCTGAATGTGTAAACATGTGAGTGCAGCACAAACACAATGCCAGAGGTACGAAACAAGGGAGCGAATAAAATTATGCGCTTGAAGCTGAAGCTGACTTATGCAGTACCAGGTTCGCAAACGACCAAAGTTAACACCATAACACCAAGCGTCATTCGCTGGAAAGAAAAAAAAAACGCAGAAAAGTTCTTGCATTCTCACCCGGCGTTCATTGTGCCGCGCAAACTTGTTCTGATGATGTAAGGTCAGGTATAGTCATTGCAAAGGACCTGAGACAGCTGGCACGTTGGTTATACAATAAACTTGTATTCAGTTGAACCCAAGTTTGGCTTCCGGTACGCCCCTACTCAGTGTCGGATTTTACGCGGTTTTCGAACTCACGTAAGACGATTTCTGGAATGGCCTCTTACGGGTCATCAAGTGTGATAAAGTCATAATTTTATACCTATATGAAATAGTATTAGTTTTGTAGACGACACTTGTGAGTACATTTTACTCTTACGAAACAGTTTTATCTGGCGTAGTTTTCTCATGACGGTGCGTCAAATTCAAAATTTGCATGTTCTGCTGCCATGCAAATATTAAAAACCAATTGACTTACGTACGTGAAATAATTCACTGTGAAATAACATAATATGGATTACGTAATAAAAAATTTGAATAAAAAAATCTCCCGTGAACGGTTTTTGTCATTTAAAATAAGTTGCTGAATTTACAAATTTTCGTTTATTTTTGCGAATTATTTTTTACTAAAAATATTATTCTGTGGCTTTATTTTAATGTTTTATTGCATAGCTCATGGGATGTAAGTTCACAGTGAATTATTTTGTTTAAGTAGGTCGGTTGGTTTTCACTATTTGCATGGCAGCGTAACCCCGTTATGAGTAAACTATGAGAGCTAAAATTGTTTCGTAAGAGTAAAATGTGCTCACAAGTATCGTTTAAGAAACTAACAATATTTAATAAAAATATACAATTATCTCTTTAATGCACTTGAACATCCTTAATGGCCCCGCCTACCACGCGCTTCTAACGCGTTGAAGTGCGTTAAATAAATAAGATTTTTTACGAAATTTTTCTACTAGTGCCCATCGTGCCAATGTATGAAAGGAAGTCACACTACTGACAAGGACGAAATGTAATTGTAAAGACACCACGCTCTTATAAATACTGTTCCTAAGCCCTACAACATAGCTAAAAACGGCCTATTCAGACAGCCGTACTTCAAAATTTACTGAGCAGTTGAATGCGAAATTCAGATAGAAATGCACACTGAACTTTGCTACAGACTTTCCACCAATGAAATTGTATGATCACCGCTTATAGTGCCATAGTAGAAATGGATCGGCGGGAGCCTTGCATGCTAGTTCAGCGCTTGAATCCTTGTGGCGGTGCGGCATTTGATGTGCGCTTCAAAGTCGCTCTCGCAGCTCCCATACTTCTGAGCTTTTAACGCACATGTAGGCGGTGCCCTACAGGGCGCGGTCTACGACCGTTTTCAACGCCATATTTATATTTTTATTTTCGTACCAGATACTTTTTTCTTACTTTAGACATAAATTGGGAATAAATGTTGCTATTATGAAATTTTTTATCTCTCATAGTTTTTGCGCAATGGCTCGTTAACGTAAAAATTTGCATTTTACGGTTTGATGTCCGCCACTAAAACTATTGTATACCAAACTGAAAAAATTACAGTGAATGACGATGTTGTAGGCTAGGCCGTCTCCTATATATGTATATATATATATATATATATATATATATATATATATATATATATATATATATATATATATATACATATATAATATATATATATTTTATATACATAATATATATATAATATATATAATGAAATAACATGTTTTCGTATTTTTTTCAATTGCTGAATTTTAAAAATTTTAATTTAAAATTTCAGCAATTTATTGTAAATGTAAAAAATTTTAGTTTTTATTTTATATAAGAGATGACGCAGCCTACAACATCGTTATTTACTGTAATTTTTTTCCAGTTTGGTTTGTCAAATGGATTTAGTGGCGTACAATTTGACATTTACAAGAGTCATTACGTAAAAATTATGAAAGATGAAAAAATTTGATAAGAGAAAAATTTTATCACAATTTATGTCTAAAATAAGAAATCAAATATCTGGTACAAATATAAAAATGAAAAAAAAAATGTCGTTGAAAACTGGTGTAGACCGCCCCCTTAAGGGAGAACGTTAGACAATTTTACTGTATTTTCAGTTTTCAAGTCATGACATTTATTTAAATTGTATAGTCAAAATTATCTTTTCGACAAAGCATAGGACATAGTCTTGGTAAATTGCTTGACATAAATAATAACGGAATCGTTCATTAATTTGTAATGCAGTACCATTACCAGAGTATTCTAGAAAGTTTACTTATAATTCTCTTGCAATGATTCTGCGAGAAAAATTAATGAAAGATTACACTGTTGTTTATGTCAATCAGCTTACAAAGAATATATCCTATGGTTTGGCGAAGAGAAAATTTTGATAACACAATTTGAATAAATGCCATGGCTCAAAACCGAAAATTCAACACAATTATCTAAAACTACTCCTCACGGACGATTGAAACCTGTCATCACGGATTTATTATGTTACTTGTACACTAGGGATAGTGCGTGTATAGAGAGAAGATAGGGGTTGTAAGCTCTTTTTCCCTTCGTGACTAGTTTTAAAGAAAATAATTTAAAAGTAAAAGTATTTTTACCATTAGAATATTTCATATTTTGTTACAAAAAATGCAAAAGCACTATTTTGCACATTGAAATCAAAACTCTCCCGGAAGAGGACTCACTGACCCCGGCTTTAAAGGGATGGTCGGTGTTCATTATATTATTCTCAGGTTGACCCCCTCCCATTTATACATAAATCCTGGCTAGGCCATTGACCTGGGAATTAAAACTTTGTTACATGAATGTACGTCGACGGGGTCAAGTGATCGCTTTGCTCGCTGTTTGGAATCCACACGGTGTGATGAATCTCACTGTAACAACTGCAGTCACTTGCGTAAGAAAATCATTGTTTTCTTGTAATGTTTTCCGTTATAAAATAATTAAACTGGCCTGTTTTATTCAGTAGCAGGCAGATAGTTCTTTGAGATATATCAAATATGAGTGTAAACACCACAGATGTCACTTAACTGTGATGAAGTTGTTACGTCAACGTATGGACCTTGAACAATGTTAGTGTGATAACCGCCTTTATTGTGTCCACGCAGAATTATGGACATCATTTCACAGCGCTAGCGATACCGCCTACACGTGTTTTAATTTACTCTCACGTAAATTCGCTTCTCCAGAGTTTTTGATAGTGGATAAAATTTTCATTTTCTCCTCCTGTGAGGACTTCATTACCAACGAACACTAATTCAAGCGCACGTAATATGTAGGCCTATGTAATTACTATATAAAGATTCAATTTTCGTGGACGAAATATTGCAAGCGAAGGAAACAAACACGAATATTTGTAAATTGTGCTGCAAACATACAGAAAAAAAAAGAAAACCTTTTTTGTATACATTCCAATAACTTGTATCGCAATTTAAAAAACTTAATTTTTTAATACAGACTTCCTATCTCTTATAGTTTGGAATACTTTTCTTAGAACGTTTTATACTGAAATTTAGCTATTATAATGAAATTTATAATATATTTTCTGCTCTGTAATACGACAATCAAATAAATTTTCTCAGCAACTTAACATATCATCCGAAGGTAAGATTTAATTAAATTGAAGACTCAAAAACAATAATTAGTTGTTGAGACAAAGAAACCGTCAAATTACACTACTTTCTAAAGAGTCTCGACAGGCAAGGAGGTGTTGGTTTTAATATTGTATATTTTTCAAACACATTGTACATACATGTGTACATGAGATGAATATTTATCACAGGCCTAATTATCACAGTAATCAAGTCAGAGTAGGCGTATGTTTCTGTACGTATTTTTCTGAAGCAATGCCTCTGAGATATGAAATTATTAATATTAAGAGAAATTCTTTTGGAATGAATTTTTGGTACTCCTTTAAAATATCCGAAATTGTCTTTTCTTGTTTATAATAACGACATAAAATTAAGATTATCCAAAAAGTACTCTTGTCAACATCATGTTCCAACTGTTCGTTTGCTAGAAGTCGTCCAGGATAATAAACCCATTCTTATTCATACATTGAATAATACTTTGTAGTGCATGTTTAAATTTGTTAGCATTATTTTTTATATTTTATTTTGTAAAAATATAATTTTGCAGTTTGTATACACGATTTGCATGCAAAATTAACTTAAGTAAAGTGAATAAATTTCTCTTATTCTCTGTGACAGCAGATTTAACTAGTTAGTAGTCTTAGTTACTAAATATTTTTTTATTTAACGTGAATTGACATTGTAAATAAAAGAGAGGCAAACAAGAAAATGTAACAGTTATTTCACATTGTTGTCTTTTAGTATTGTGAGCAGGACCATGAAATATAGATCGCCAACAGTCGTAGGAGGGCACTACGATTAACTAAATGTCTACGCCATCGCTAAGAAAGGATGAGTTCATTGTTTACAGAAACTATCACATAAGTTCAGATACAACCAGTGCAGTGAGAAATGAGATTTTCATTGGAAAAAAATATGATGAATTTAAAAATATTGGAATTAACATAATTAAGTTAAGAAATAGATTTTACTTTCATAGTTGCACTTATCGTGAGATCTTACGAGTACGTTTTCAGAACACTACAGTCAATATAAAAAAAAAACATTATACTCTCCTATTCAATTTTTGACCTTACTTTTAATTTCATTAGAAAGTATGTGTTTTGCCGTTTTCTTTTTTCTTTAGAAGAAACTCAATCGGAAAAATTTTTGAAGAAACGTTTGATATTTATTTTGCATACATACGTAAAATATAGCCTTATGCAATGTTATGGACGGCGATTTTTTTTTTTTTTACTTTTTAAAAATTATTATTTTATAAGAACTAATAAATTGGCGCGGTTTTCAATTAAAGTAAATTAACTTAACGTTGTGCACGGGTTCATTGTGATTGTTTTAAGGAAGGAATTTTTAAAAATAAATTATCAAATATAGCCGGCAATGGGAAATTGAGCTATGTGAAAGTTTAACTCTTATAAACGAAAACATTAATGAAATTATATTTCTCTGTGACTAAATATGTTCATTCATTAATTGTATACCAAATTTAATCCACACGAACTTTTTATCACTATATAATTACACACTACTTTAATTTGACCTGAAATTCGAAAACCATAAATGTTCTGCCTACAACGTGTAAAGTACATAAAGTAACATTACTGTGAACAGCAAGTAATGTGATCTCTTGGTGTTTCTTATAAACAGTATTTGAGCAATGTTTCATGAACGTAAACTTTTTAAAATTTTCGTTTCATTTCTGAAGTGTTTTGATTAAAATTTAGTAACACATTCTATGGACGTTTAAATTTGCTGGAAAGAAAAAAGGTGTAGTTTTTCTTTGTACAGAACACGGTTCAACATTTTAGCATTTAACTATATTTGAATTTCCCTCAAATAAAGTAGCTGATTGCATTGTTCACATGTAATTGTATGTCATAATCGCAATTTTATTGTTTTGTCTTCATAAAAACAGTAAACGTTTTATTGCAGAAATGTAAAAGTTTACATTTTCAGTGAAAGAGCTTAGCTGCTCATGTGTACATTTGAAATTGCATAAAGAAAATGTTCAACTTAAAAAATAATATAGATAATCCTTAAAATATTTTAAAAATAAATAATGTTCATTAATTACAAAAACATTTGCCTGTGTTATCCCAATGAAAAATTGAAGTTTCGCAAAACTTCACTGTCTCTATTTTGGTGATTAGTTAGTTTTCACCGTTACACCAAACGAAATAAAATGTAATATTAATACATCCGTATTGCTATTTAAATATAAACAACGATACTTTTCCACTAGAAATACATTTTAATTCATTGTTTATAAGTCGAGTTGTGAATGGTAAAAAAATAACATGTTCGCATTCGAACACATCACTAAAGACTACTATTCATGCTTAAAGAAAATCCATTTTTTAGCAGATCCTTATAACAAAAAAATTTGCATGTTATCCATACACACGCCATTTTTAGGACTGTTAAAACTGGAAAACATTTCCTTTCTCACTATATACTACATAACAATTATATCTTACGCTGTACTGAAATAAATTAAGATCGTATAAATAATCTGAAACACATATTTTTGCATACGTATTTTAAAATACTAAGTTCAGCGATCAGCAAATACCCCTTCGTATGTAAGTTTCTATGGGTAATAATTATAGCAGAAGACAGGAAGTTATTTAAATAATTAAATCAACTAAAATGTTAAGTAAATAAGGAAATGAACATAACCATAAAGCAAGCATTAAAGTATAGGTGGGTGAGGGCAAGTGGCGATGAAAATGATCGTAAAACATACTTTTTTACTGTCATGTAAACTGACTTACTTTAAATCTGTAATTGTGTCTAAACGTTTTGAAACATTATTATTGGTAAATTCTTTCACAAAAGGGTTAACTTACTATCAAATAGTTTTACTTTATTTTAGTTTTTATTTGTATAGTTCCTCGTGAAATTCTACTTTCAGTTTAATTTTCTAGTTTGCTATTAGTTACAGCAGAGAAATGTACAACCTGACTAAATACTAGTGCTTATTGCATGGTTACAGAGAACCCGATATAGAAAGAAACTCTCCAGTAACTTCGAACGGGCGGTCATCAAAAATGGATGCCACTACTACACGGTTCAAGCAGACTGTGCCACAGGTAGGCTCTTACATACACTTCATATGATAAACACAGTAAACTTAAGTACAGAAATATAGAAATCAGTCCTGGCTATGCGTGTTTTAATGACCAGTTAATGTGGAAGAATATGTAAATGTAAGACTGTAAAAGTATCAGTTGAAGCGTGTCTGTTTATATATATGTGTTACATATACATGTATATATTTATTTATATATACACAGACGTATATATATATACATATATATGTCGTAAATACATATGTATGTAGTTAATTATTATAATAAAAAACCTTTCCAGCAGACTATTATATGGGCTATTCCTACCTGAGGTATAACTGGGTGATTCATTTCAGCGTCCAAATTATAGTACCCTGAAAGATTTTTTACTGAAATTGTTAACTATGGCAAACTAAGGCTGGTTAGTAAGTCAGGGTATTCCTTAAAAAATAAACACACTCTGCACCAGAGAATAATGTATTCGTATGTTCTTTATTGTGTTTTCATAGCGATGATCTTTTAAATCGTAAACTTGCACTTCAGCTAAACACGATTCACCTATGCCACTGCTTACTATTTACGTCGATACATTGTGGCGTGTTTACAAAGTGTATGCTAAGGAAAACTAACTTCAAACTTGCAGGCTGCAAGAAATTATTTTATGTTTATTAGAAATCAGTATGCATAAAGGACTTGTGCCGGTATCGTTCACGTTACGTACAGAAAATACGACAGAGACTAAACATGGAAGTGAGATATTACAGGCGTGTTAGCGGTAAACCCATTTCTGTCTGTCAGTTTGTAACGTATGCGCTCCTATAACTTACTATTCGTGTAATTGCGACGAAACTATGATGAGTTGTTGCACGTCGGTTCGCGAAGAGTTTTTACAAGAAATTCCCTTTACATGGAATGGGGCAAAACGGGGCAGTGAGCAGATCGGGGTATCCAAAAAATTTAGAGGAAATGTTTACTTTTTAGAATTTTTCTAAAACGCTCATCAACACCATTTACAATTTTCAAAAGCATTGTTTTTAATTTTTTTTTAATTTAAAATGAATTAAACCTAAACTTTTCATATTGTAACTTACATGAAATTTTAAGTTCCGGTGGTTGAAAGTTTTATTTATTTTATTTTAGTTCTATAAAGTATGGGAAATAGAAATAACTTCTTTTTACGAATTACTTACGATAATTTGCAATTCTTAGACGGAACAATTGCATGACTCAAAGGGAAATTAAACTGAACCCCTTGCGAACAAAGCCGAGGGCAATAATAGCTAGTTTTAAGTAGACTTTGATAAGGAAAACAAGCAACGCCACTTGGTGGAATAGGTTCACATTAAATTAAGTGATAGCAGTGAAGTTTTACCGTGTTCCAAGGAAAGCTATAGTAAACTATATTACACTATGAGGATGACCCATTAATACTTCTGCGGGTTCCATCCACTAAAGGTGAGGTGAGAGAGTTTGACGGTCCTTTAACAATGATGTCTTACCGGCCCCACCCAATAACGATGGGCTGTGAAGATCAAATTGTATAACTGGATAGATAATTGATTCTTTGCTTCTTGTACGCTACTCGCTGAAAAGTGTACATGCCCCTACCCGCACCACATACAACTCAGAGCTGTGTACAGCCGTTGTTAGAGCCCCGAATTTATCGGCTGCGATATTTTAATTCAATGCTTTACGTACACTTTGGCAGCTCTTCTTCATGGTCAGAGTCACGATTTTAAGGCGAAAAGATATTTGCATCAATTGGTTTCAATGTCTTATGTGCACAGCTGCACCGTTGCTTCATGGTCTGTGATTGGATGTTTTAACTCTCATTTGTCTTGGGTGTCTACTGGCAAGTCACAGACGTATGCTACCACAATTGTATTATTCTGATTGGTGAAGTCAAATAAGAGACCAGTCTGAACAAAGACAAGCTGCCAATAACCATGAAGCACAGTTATCGATGTGCACGTAAGGCTTTGAAACAAAATGGTACAAAAATCTTGTCGGGGCACAATCGGGGCTATGCTTCATGTTATTGGCAGCGTGTCTTTGTTTGGACACGTCTCTCATTTCACTGCACCAATCAGATTAATGTCGTTGTAACACCATACGTCCGTAATTTCCCAGTAGAAACCTAAAACATCCAATCATTCAGTCACTGACCACGAAGTAGACGTGCCCGTGTGCACATAAGGCATAGAATCCAAATGATGGAGAAATATATCCGTCACAAAACCGTGCATCTAGTGGTTGCTTAGCAGCGCTATCCGTTGAACCTCAATGCTTCACCGCTGTTAACAGAACATATCTTGGTCAGCGTTAGTAACAAGGTTTTCATCGCAGGTGTAGAGCTACACTTCGAGATCATTCATGCGATGATTTGGTCAACCAGCGTTCAGGCGGACGATAACACGGTTATGCAATGTGTTAAACAGTATGTGTATTACTGCGGTACATTCTTCCTTCAATTAATTGTTATTGAAATCCCGCAAGGGATGTCATAAATGAGATGATTTTTGCTTATCTGAAGAAAGTTCAGGTTCACCTAGCAGACCAAAGTATGGCGTCAGGTTTTCGCAGATTCTAACAATAACTGCTCTGCTCGGAATAGCATTATCTTGGAGAATACATTTCATCATATCACATAAAATGGCCCTGGAGAACACGTGGAATTATCTATCTGCTGTCACTGAACTAAATCAAACACGTAAAAGAATATTTCGTAACTAACGGGAGTAATTCCACAAAACTTTGGGACAACGTGTTCTCATGCGCACGCGATTGCCTTCAAGAGTTAACCGTGCTTGATCACTTCGAGATGGGGAAAACAACACTAGCCCGGCTTTAGTACTCAACGTTCGCTTCACCACAGAAACCATACTTGGTGAAGCAGTGTTAACGGTCTCCTGACCGGAGAACTGAGTGGCTAAAATATGCCGGTGTTTAAATCGCCTTTGGATTTGTACTAGATCAAATTAATGACGCCATTAGTGACCCCATGTATCGTAAAGTACGCGTGATTGCGAATATTTTCACCGCATATAGCCTGATGTAGTGTTATGATGGGCATTGTAATTTGATTTATACAGAATTTTCAAAAATAGCTGCTAATAAGCACATCGCGTGAATCCTGGGCTAAATTGGAGATGGAAATGTTAGTGACAAACACTTGTATGATGAGAGTTTGCATGAACAATGTGGCAACGTAGCACTGTAGATAGTTCCCTCTTACACTTCACAGATATCAAAAAAACTTTTCTTACTGCTGCTGTTCTGAGCATATTAAGGGCTCATCTTAAAATTCCGAGCAGTCCAAACATGATTTTACGGTTACTTGAACTGGGGCCGCGGTGGCCGAGTGGTCAGATCACTCGCCTCCCACCAAGGCCATCCAGGTTCGATTCTCGGTGGGGTCGGTCCCCGGGTTTTTGCACGTGGGAATCGTGCCGGACGATGCCGTTGGTCGGCAGGTTTTCTCGGGGATCTCCCGTTTCCCCCGTCCTTTCATTCCGGCGCTACTCCAAACTCACATCATATCACCCCTCGCCAGCGCTAAAGACCTCGATGTAAAGCGTTGACCAAAACCTCTTCATTCACTCTACACTAATATCTGTTTGAACGCTTCAAGCGGAAATTTGGCCCAGCCGGGGCATAACCTCGTGACTTATTACAACCACTTAATGATTAACGACTTTCCATAGAATAACCTGGCCTCGTTCAGACCTAATATTCGGCGTATAACAGATGCGTGGGTTCAAATACCACTATTGCGTTCGCTGTTGATGACCTAGTTATTATCCACTGATTTCAAACAAACTCGATAGTGTCGACTTTGTCCTCACTTCCGTACAGAAGTTATCTCCTTTTGTGTGACAAATAGAACTCTCTAGGTCACATTCTTCCGCGGCGTTATGTATGCGATGTTTGAATCGCACGCATCCTTAGGTACTACCTGTAGGTCGAGCATGGTTCTTTTATTTTAAACCGTGATTACGCCGACGTGTCGCGAGAACGACTTGACGGCTGCGCGAAAATGCGAGCATGGATCGTCGTGTCACAACGCTTCTATCACAATTATTACGGCGAATGAACGGCGGCTCCAGAGAGGAATATGTATAGAGGTTGGTACGAAATTCACAGTAGTGATGTTTTATTTCTGTGTGTTGGAGAATCCGCTTTCAAATTTCAGCCAACAGAAAATCTCTGTGAACAAAAATATTAAACAGCTGTAACGAGAATGGTTTCGTTTGCACGTAACATGTATTTTTATTTACAAGTGACACACTCAACCTGTATTTTTATTTACATGTGACACTTTAATTCATTATACGTGTGAACAGAACTTGAAGAAACTGTTCCAAGTGGCGTTATTATGTGGCCTCATTTGGGGTTTTCTGTTAATAGTAATGTCACGAGCCAGTGTGTACGTCACTAGTAGTGGTGTTTCTGCCGACTTGATTTCATAGCAAAACAAAACCCTTGACATTATACTGATCGATTCCCGAAATATTTCGATAGAAATAAAAGCACTTGACCATGGATTTTTATATCTTCATTTGGCTGTTTATATGAGCTATATGAAATTTAACATGGTAAATTAAGTTTAACATAATTTGTAACGTTTCAGTATGTACCTTGTGATTTTTAACTCTAAGTAAGATTTACTACTACAAAATAATTTTTGTTAGAGCATTTAATATAAATAACGTACCAATACGGGATAAAGTAAGCACTAAAAATTTAACCTCTGAATAAAACATCACTAGCTGTTACTTCATATAATTCAACGTTGTCTATAGTCGCGTTACCGCTTGTATGGTCGGCAGCTAAATTACGCAATATAGTTCGGTGTGTTTTCCTATTTAAATATATCAACAAAATCAGCAAAAATTGACGTGATTGTATTTTATATAATTAAAAAACGTTATTTTATTAAACTGCATTGATTCACACTGACGGCGCAATTTATTTTACACGCGCAAACATCATGGGACGTGTCCAGACCGTTACGAATTGTCTGAAAATATAACTTCAGCAGAGCTTTTTTAAATGCTCACTTTATCCCGAACCACCTATTACTATTCTCCAGTCAATAAAACGAAAAGAAAAACGAAAGTATTTTACCTTACATTTGAGGAAAAATATTTTTTGTGGCCCTCTTTACACTATATATGAATAAAAATTTAAATTTCTATCGCTATTAGTGAACAAAGACAACATATGCACATAGTAAACGTACTGCTAAAAATTATAAACATGTTAATAGTCTTAGTCGATATCTGTAAAGTACAACAGTTATAGGTTATTTGGTAGTAATGTTTTTAAAAGTTAACTATGTTGTACTTAACACTGGTTTCTGAAGATATTTTTAGCAGAGAGTGATTTGGTCTTATACGTTTCGTAATACAGATTCAAGGCAACAATATTTATTTAAAATACCAGCATGTGATTCTACCGCACATCACTTTCATTCGGTTTCGTTATACGAACACGTTAAAATTACATACAAAACACGCGCGTACACTAGTACAGAGTCAATAAATACCTAAGAACGAGCATTAGTTAAAATATTTTGTTTTTGTCTTCAAAAATATTCAATACAAACTGTATTACTTAATAATTTTAATATTAGCGATTAGTATAGGCAATATATAGGCTATGGCTATGTGGTCAAGTTATAGGTTTTGGTACGTGTACAGTAACTGAGCTTTAAGTTTATCGTTACACGAATTGTTTATACTGTGTGCAGATTTTGTGATAGTTAAAATAATATCACTTGAAATGGTGAATATGGCTCTGTTTCTATTGATATTTATTTTAAATGCGCACGTAGTCAGTCTCACGACACACTAAAATACCACGTCAGTGAATCGACAATCGCGTCGTTCATCTGAAACGCTGTGACGGGTGTCAAACCGAACCATGCTCGCTTTTTTGACTAAACGTCCTTCCATTGACGTGTCGTTCTCATGACAGGGAGAAAAAACCAACCATGCTCGGCGTACTGGGTGCTATATATATTGCTTCTGCAACTGTGCTTCGGATTGTTTAACTTTCTTCGTATAGGGTAGGCCTAATACTTCGTGATATTAAGGCTTGGAACTTCAGTAACAGAAATGGGTTAAACATTTTAATTGTGATCTCATATCAGATTTATTGATCCTGTATTGCAGAAACTACACATGCCTGCTCTCTACTGGTAACCTAGTAAACTAAGTGTACAAAGCCTTACGAATTTCGTGAAGCCCGAAATGTAGTTTATCACGATATTAAAGGATATCACAATATAGACTATGGTTGGTTTGCCCTATCTGTGCCTCTGTCGATAAATACATGCATTTCATATGAATTAGTGTATATTAAATTACATATTTAAAAATAATAAGTGGCATGTGGGGCGATTACCCGAGGGCAGGGTACCATATTTGAAAAGCAGGCTTGCGATTGGACGCTCGTTGGCATATGCCGAACCGTGATGGATGATGGTGTGACAGGGGCGGGGGAAGCGGGAGTACCCCGAGAAAACCAAACAGGTTTTCCAACGCTTTTAGAATACCTATGAGACGAATAAGGCTTAGTCAAAACCTTTGAACTCAGGTAGTATAATACTTTCTTGCTCATAACTTTACTACAACTTTACTGTATAGGCCTACCGTTAAATTAATAAATAAGGTAATTAAATATAATAGTCAAAAGAAATGAGGGAAAAAAATAGAAAAATCATTATGACCAAGCGTTCACTAGGTTTCACTAAGGTATGATTTTGCCTTTATGATCTGCTTTGACGAAGATTGTAAAATAAGAAGTGTGCTATCTCTACCTAAAAGGAATTTATTTCTAGCACGGCGCAAGCGGGTATGTTATATCGGACACAAGAGTTTGTACGTTGGCCCAAATTTAGTTCTCTAATAGGCCAGTTGTTACGTTAACCGCGTTTTAAAGTTGGTCGACGGTCGGGCACACATAATTCCAAAGTTTTGTGTTAGTATTGAATATTGCTTAACTCGCAGGTGTCATCTACGAAGAAATTGTTGTCCAATAAAATAACTCATGTAATTATTGCGTTATGACATGTCCAATTCACAATTTCAATGTTATCGTAACTTACTTTCAGTAACAACTAATTCATAAAGTAAAAATCTACATCTCGAAAATAAAATGCCGGGAGGTATAGGCGTACAAATACATTAATATACAGACATAAACTGTATTTCTGTCGTTAGCATACTATTAGGTCTCTTCTTGCAGCTTAAACTATGCAGTCTGCTGGATTTGTCAGAAGGCGCGATAGGTACGATTTTATTCGGAGTAAATTGCATTTTATTGCTGCGCAAACGAACTTCTATACACATTTATACTCTTCACAATTCCAGCCATACTAGTTTTTACCGTATGATCTTCTTTATTCAACACAGTTTCACGACCTGAACGTATGTTGCTGTAGTTTGTGTTTTACATACAATAAAATGTGCAGTATCGTGACGTCACAGGGACATCAGCATGGCGGTTTACTTTTTAGACTGCTCTTTTTAATAATGTTTTCTAGAGTTATACAGACACAAAAATCCTAATTCTGCCACCCTGTAACTATTAACCTACCATGAACGAAATACATAAAAAGCCGCGTCCGTTAACTAAAAACTAAGTTTACAGAGATTAATAAAGTTCTCAGAAATGACTCCCTATATACCTTGTGTAACCATAATTTGTTCGAATGGCGGACATTTAGAAAATACGATCAGGACATGAAAAAAGCGCAGAAGTTAATTCTCCTTGCTAAGTACTATATGTGTACCGAGTATGAAGTAGTTCTGAAAAGTTTTGAAAATACGAATACGATTTGTACAAAAATTACACAAACCTCAAGTCACATTAATAATTACTATACATGTACGAAGTTGGATGAAATCTTAAAATATTGATAATAGTAATATGTGCCATATTATTCTAAAATAGACAAATGGCCGTCGTTTCGAAAATATGAACAAAGGATGAAAGACAAAAATCAAAAGTCAAGTAAACTTATAAGTAATATATGTGTACCAATGAAATTCGGTAAAATATTCCCTTAGATTCGTCGAGTTCTGATACAATCATAAAAACTACCATCCATTTTTAATATACGAAATTAGTATGGACAAAGTACAAATAAGTAAAGTCAACTTACCAAGCAATATACGTGTACCAAGATTAATAAAATTCGGAGTCATTACCTTAGCTATATCATATTACGGCAATAATATTAAATGGCCGTCAGTAGGAAGATATAACCACAGGATGAATGAACTACACAAAAGTCAAGTCAGCTTACTAAACATTATATGTGTACCAAAAATTTGTAAAACTCGGGAAAAAATTATTTTGTTATACCAAAATATTACGCTAAAAATAAATAATGGCAACAGTTTTGAAAATATGAATATAAGACGAGCGAAAAACAGAACTTACTATGTGGGTAGTGTGTACAAACAATTATTAACTTCGGAACGATACTTCTTCGAATATTTCATACTATGATAAAAATATAAGAATAACAGCAATACGAAAATATGAACACAGTATGAACGAAATACATAAACGTCAAGTCTGCTTAGTATGTAGTATACGTGTACCGAGTTTAATGAAATTCGGATTCATATTTCGCCATATATGACAATTTTTGTTAAAAATATAAAAAATTACCGCATATATATATATATATATATATATATATATATATATATATATATATATATATATATATATATAAATACATCTAAAAGTTAAGTCACCGTGTTCTTTATGTGTACTGAGTTCGATGAAATTCTAAAATACGGGTCTTCAGACATCTAATGGGACAGAAAAATGCTAAAATGGCCACCATTTTGAACATATTAACATAGTATAAACGAACTGAACAAAGCTAATGTTAGGTTACTAAGTACTATATGTGGACAAAGTTTGATGAAATTTGGTCCTCAGGTTTGAACGTTTTTAGGGACACACACATACAGGAATGGAATATCATAAGCATTCAGAAAGTAGGCTAAAAATTGTCTTTTTTTTTTTTTACTAAAAGAGATTAGCAGATAGCAGGCTATGTGGCGTTTGTTTTTTACCTTGAACAACTGCAATGCTGATATTCTAACAACGTCGATAACATGTACGCCAACCAGACGGGTGCTTTTTCGCTGTGACAGGTCTTGCTAAAGCAAAGTTACGGTATACGTTAGATAAGACATTGAAACGACAAGTCGAGGCGTTTTGACAAACTGAGCTTGGGAAACTAGATAAGTAGCGCCATAATCTGCAAGCACGAGCGTGTACTGAAACCGCACAAAAACTTCATTCGGCGTGAAAAATTAATACTGTTGCTTTTAACAACCAATTTTGCTGTGAGTAATAAAGAATACGTTCAATTACGGTGATATTTCTGCAGTTCTGGCGAAGCGAGTTGATGCAGAGACAACTACAAAAATATGACTCGGTTAAGGAGGTTACTATTCGATACCCATCGAAATTATATGGTTTTGTGTTTCCCAAAGGTTTTTTTTTTTCGGAAAGGCTGGCATAGTTTCTTAATATATTCACAAGTCAGTTATTTCCATTTCCCAACTCTGCCATCCTTCATAATCTCGCTGCGTGACCTGCCAGCCGACATATGTACACAGTAAGAAAATGTATACTTTTGCAAGAAAAATGTTGTAAACTAGTATCAAAACATTTAACAGTATTGCACTAAACAAGAATGTCGCAGGGCATTAAAGTGGTTTGACTTTTCCAAATACCTGAGGGGACTACAGTGATACATATTTATGAGCAGATTGTTCGATGTGAAACAAAATAACTTTCTAAGACCTGTTACGTCTTAAAATAAAATATTTTGTACATTTACAAACAATACTTGGAAACTGTTTGCTAAACACATTTTTGTGTCACTTCAAATAGTTGTCAAATGTACACAAATTATGTTGCAAATATACACAACTTATTCGTAAGCAATCAAAAATTTTTGTAAATATACAGATGTAGTATTTGTACATATCAAGCATTTCCTGTAAAGTTTACATTAATTTAGTAAACCAGTTTCCAAATAATGTTCTTGTGAAAGTACGAAACTTCTTACTTTATAACTAATGTTGTAAATTACAGACGTCCCCTTATGAAATTTACATGAATAATGCAAAACTTCCATGAGTGTGTACGTCAAGCTAGAACCGTATTTATTGCAACTACTATAAAAACAATACCCGAACCTGAACCCTGCAAGAATATTTCTGCATTTTTCGAATGTAATTAAAAATTGCGTCGTGTCGTTTCTAACACCGTATAATGTTCTTAAACCAGTCAGCACGGTAAATTAATAATTTTGCTTAAAATAATTCAAGTACAGTTTGACCAGCAGTGTAGGGTAAATAGTAATATTTTCTGACTTTTTCCATGGATTTTCTCGCAACTTATGGTCGTATCTCGTATCTCATAAAAATATACAGTAAATGGGCTGAAATCATACCGTTTGGGGGAGATTGTGATAGCTTAAACTTATACGTACACCAGTGAAGCAAATAACATAACTGTATTGCTGAGAACACCTATCTTGGCCTACTCTCTGGTAGTGTATGTATATAAAACACGTTAATTGAATCAATATGTTCGTAATAAGCCATATATATGTGTGTGTGTAAATTTTGGTTGTTACAATCTCACCCCGCTTCACATAATCTGACCTCGAATTACGGTAAATTTATTTCACATGAGCGAATTTCTCACTGTAAAAATGAGAGAACAACAAATTGTAACAGCACGACAACTATGTGGTTTAACCAGTTTTCTATGTAAAATATTGTAAAATCACCGTTCAATAATGTCATGGTTAACATGGTTAACGCTATTTATGAAGTATATTTCAGCACAATAAAAGGAACAAAAACAAGTTCAAAATTGTTGGTTAGATTTGATTATCAACAATTGAGAATTATATCAAATAACATCACACGAGAAGTCTTCAGTAAACGATGTATAATATTAAGTATTGTGATTTAATAGTTCAGAGAACACGGTATCATTTGGCGTAAAACATATTCCTACCTACTCGACACAAGTTCGTGTATAAACGTATTATAACTTATGCGCGTTGTAATTATGTAACAACAGCCTGTCATCAAACTGCTAGAAAACTGAAAGTTCATAGCAGTAAGGGGCATTAAGCATGATTATGAAGTAGCATCCAGTTTTTGTTAATTTTATAAAAATTTCCGTTAAAACTTAATCTTCTTGTTTATATTAACGTAATAAATATTTTTTCCGTCAAAAAATTGATTAAATTTTCAATAGTTACTTGCAAAATTTCCAAGAAAACAATTTTTTTTCTAGGTGCATCAGTTGCGTAATGTATCACTGTTATATAATTTCAAATTTGCATGAGCTCTCTAACTTGGCAGAAGAATGTAATACAATTTGTTGTACAGCTAGGCTCACCGCATCTGCCGTAAACTCCGTGACGTAAGCTTTAAGCCTTGTCCCTTCATGTGACAGTGGAGTGACTTCAGTGTAATCAGCCATGTTTTAACAACCTGGAAAAAATTCAGAACAATTATGGGGTAAAATGTTATCTTACTAATTTTGTTATAAGTCAACAACTAAGAAATATGTATTATTATGCAATGAAAACATCAGTTTCTTTAAAATAAAATACCACGACTGAATTTTGCGTAGTACCTTGACGTGTCTGAACTTGGAAGAATTTAGTTTTCTTCCATTATTTAGATTTTCAGCTTTTTACTTTGTAACGCTATTTTTGCAAGACGAAAAATTTATTAGAAGTACGGATATTTTTGAGTACGTAAACTCGGTTAGAAATCCGCGAGATTAACACAGTAATGTATATCTACGTAATAATAAAAACGTTTGGTCAAGTAGGCTACTAGGTATTCTTACTCTCCCTGATCAGGTATACAAAAAATTCTAGAATTTCTGTTTCTAAATTTCCTGTTTCTATGAGTCAGAAGTCAGTCAATATAGTCCATTAAAGATTTTCAGAACTTTAAAAAATTTTCTTTTTATTTTCTCCTGAGAAGAAAGACGCGTTACTCGAAGGATTATTATGTTATCATTTAAATGTTTCTTAAATTTCACGTTGAGTAAGTTTCTTACAAAATGATAGAAATTAGTATTTAACTAAGCAAAAAATATTGTTGTGTTAAGTGATTTCGTAAAACAACGTGCGAATAAAAGATTGAAAAGGTGTATTTTTCTTTTCTCGAAATTGAAATTTGAATATCGAAACAATTTAAAATAGGAAATAATATTTCCCAACCAACACACGTCCACATCAAGTATAAATACATAGTATTTTGGATTACAATGAAGTGCCGTCGATTGAAGAACAAAAACTCGATAAATACTTTACTTTTGCGAACTAAGCCAAGCTTCCAACTTAAATGATTAAAACAAACGGAATGCTAGTGAAGGCAGCGTACTTACAGTCTCTGTAGACCCGAGAACTGGCGACCTAGTGACCACGCGGTCTTGGTCTACATTTCATACGTCCCATGGGCAAACTCTACTGATATCTCTGTTTGGAGAGTTACGCAAGCTAGCTAGCTTCTTTCCATAACATGCATCCATTGACTTTACTTCACCCTGAACACGACGTTGGCCTACAAGATAATAGCGAGGAGTGTAGAGGGTAGCTTTCGTTGAGAAAACTCATACAATAGCTCATACCATTTGCATTAAATGGTTAATGACTTAGGTGAACTATTCATCCATCAATTATCAGTTTCATGCCCTCCAAGTTTTCATTTAAATATTCATAAGTATTTTCATACGAAAAATTATTTTATACATTATAGTTAGCTTTAAAACATGACACATTAAAATATTTTAATAATTATTGGTTTTATACAACCTTGTATCAGAAGTTTATTCAGGATTCGGTTGTGGCTTTCGTATGGAACTCCTAAGCTATTTATATTACTACTACCCCTCCATATGTTCGTTCCCTCTCCTTCAAAAGTGTCAGAGTGATCATCATTCTTTCCACCTCCACGTAATTATCCCCTATGATAAAAAAACAGCAGAGAGGCGAGCACATCATGCGCTACATAAGTATTTGACACGTATTGACCCAACCCAAATAAATGACCACAGCAACGACGATATTATCAGTCAGTACGAACTACGCAACATTATATCTGCCTTGCGGGTTTTAATACTCTGGCCCGTGGGTATCATCCTCATAGGATATACCTAATAAATGTCATTTCAAACTGCTTCTATAGGTGGTTCGGAATAAAGTGAACCCTCAAAAAAAGCCCTGGTAAAGTTCTATTTTCAGCCAATTCGTATCTTTCCACTCGTAACGGCTAACGACGGGACATGTCTAACCTCACTGGACACATTACTTAATGCTTGCGTGTGTAAAATAAATTGTGTAGTAAGTATGAATCGATACAGTTTAATAAAATAGGTTTACTAATTATATAAAATACAATTATGTTGATTTTGTTTCTGTATCGTCGTATTTAAATAGGAAACACACGGAACTATATTGCGTTATTTCGCTGCCAACCATTGATATATATGCAGTAACGGCTAGTGATATTTTTCAAATGTTAAATTTTTAGTGCTCACTTCATCCCGAACGACCTATACCGTCATATCAACATTAAACTTCAACGGTCCCTATCACAAATCTGTTTTTTTTTTCGACTGGAACATATTGAGGTCTTCAGCGGTAAATTATGCCACGGTGGTTTGTTATACTAATTGCCTCGTTTTCTAAATTTTGTAATCATTAAAGGATTTGACTGAAAATCTGGTCTATTGGTTAGATCTAGTCATAACTTTGGTTATGTTTTGATTCCTTTCAATAACGTAATGAGTTGTACGTCAAAAGTGTTACTACTTGATTCCTCACATTGTGATTACACCGTAGCTTTGCCTAGTATTTTTCAATATTTCAAATTAAATGTACGCTGTGCAAAAAGGTTATTGACATTCACTTGAATAAATTAGCTGCAACCTTATAATGGATAGAGAATAAGCAATTATATTAAGGGCGTTACCTACACGCGCTTAAAATGCGTACACTCTAAAAATAGTTTGTAAATTTACTAGACGTGCGTATTGGATCGCTAAGCAAGTAGGTATGGTAGAATAGTTTCCAAGACATCCATGGTAGCACTCCTAAACCGAATTATGAAACAGTCAAATGCATACTAAAGTTACCAGACTTGTATTGTAACATTTATATAAGTTTGCATATTTACAAGACGGAAGTATGGTAAATGCCCCATACTGCGTCTGGGATAATAACTTCCTAAACATTTTAGGAAGTTTTTTACAGTGTATTAAGGGCACCGCCTATACGCGCTTAAAATGCGTTGAAGTTTGACTGGATTTATTTACTTGGACATACTCCATTGCGAAATAAATGACTGTTAAAAGGAAACTAAAAATAATACAAGAAAATATAAATAAGCAGAGTATGCTTTAGTCATCAGGATACATACACAACATGAAATTCCAAGACTGGAATCTGGTCAACAGAAAATAAAAGAAATAACAAGATTATAAAAATAGCTAAGTTGACATGCGACACAACGATGAGACGAGACAAAAACACAAACAGAAATACAACAAAACAACGATGAGACTAAACAAAACACAAATATGTCGGACACAAACAGAAAAAACAACAAACGACACAAATGATGAGACGAAACAAAACACAGTAGTTATCCAAACAGTCAGTATAAACGACGTTTCGGGAACTGGAATCTGTTCCCGTCATCAGGTAGACACACAGGGTTCAGGAACACGAGTGCGACTGATGAGGAGACTCCGCCGCCGAATTCTCATATGCCATCAGATGGCCGTGCAGTCACGAGACCGGGAACCTGAGTTCCCATAACTCGTTGGGTGTATCGTAAAAACAAGTGCACCCCGACTGACTAGTTGCAAATCATTGAACCGGCGGCGGGGCGCGTGTATATGTTTTGGCTGGGTTCTGGA
>PNEQ01011316.1:0-13980 GCA_003012365.1 Medauroidea extradentata | reverse complement strand
AGGAGCGATGTGACCTTCACTAACTATCTTCCTCTCTACTCCTCCCACTTCTTTTGTCAGCTCATCTGTATGTGGGGAGAAACAGAGGGGAAGGAATTCACACCAGTAGTTAGGAACACTGCCACCAGCCACAATCAAAACGAAATACGTCCGTTGACGCTGGGCATGAATTCCCACGGTTCCGCCCGGCGCCCTTAATGGGCCTTCCGGCGATGTGCCCTTTTTTGAAATATGTGTAGATCTCAATGTAGAACAATAACGAGTGAGGCAAGTGTTGTATCCACCTCGCAAGGACACGTCCCACTACTGAAAAATAGGCTAACTATTGAATTTGGTTGGTGTTTACAGGAGTGAAATTACATTGACAGCTCTTTAACGTTGTTGTAAAATAGTTTACAATTCGCTATAGATAAAATTATTGCAATTAAAATACCAGTTATTTCTGTACTCTTAAATATAACTAAGTGATATATTATTTTAAAAGGAAAACTTTATAGTTTTTTTTTCTGACACTGTAGAGAGTATTTTCTCTGTCGGTGTATGTTGTTCATAATTAAAAATACATAAAATTTTTTATTTTTTTCTCTTTAGAACCAGGCAATCGAGTATTCTGGTAGTTTCAAGGGTAATTTTTGACTACAATAAAACGTATACATTAAGAATGCTACTAACACTATTATGTCTATGTTAACAATTGTTGGTAAAATACAAACAGACTGGAAGTAAAATATATACAGTGTGTCATTGCACTAACTTTACACAAACAGTATATATCTAACCTTATATCTACAATGAGGCTTGCATCTATCTTCGCTATTAATTTACAAACATCGAGCGAGTGGTACTTTTTTCCTGGATGAAGATTAATTATATCTGATGTGGTTTATTATTCAGAACTTAATGTGCGTTATTTTTATCAAACGGATTACTTAAAGTGAGCCAAATTTGTAAGTAGCCAAGATTATCGCCAGGTAATTTAAGCAATGAGGACGTAAAGAAATTTACTCTTAAACTAATCAAGTAAAAAATACTCTTTCAAAGAAATAGTATTCCATTTCATTTTCTATGATAAAAATGCAGTTTATGACACTTAAAAAAATAAAAGTGATTTGTAAGACCTGATATCAAATTTCAATTTAAAAATGTACCATTCACAAGAAAAAAGTTTATTATTTCTGAATATCGGGTACATAGCAATTATTCTTAAGCAAATTTACGTAGAACTTAATTACATTTAAAAGAGTTAACTTCTATATTGGTCTGTTAATAGTTTATTTTGTGGTAACATTGACTTCAGATGTAAACTCTGCAGTAGCAATGTACGTAGACAAAGCCCTTAATTTCGAAGTCAGGGGTGTTTGTGAGGAGTTAAGAGGGACTGTTTTGAGTGCGGTGTTCATGATGCAAGAGTTGAGTAACTGCAGAATACAAGGCTTAATAAAACTTAGTAAACTGATGGTAAACAATAAAACACATCGACCACGACTGTTTCACACGTGCGATAGTCTGGGCCGAATCTGTCAAGAATGTAATCAAGAAACTGTGGCGAGAGGCGTTGGTTCTGACCACAACACCATTGTTAAGTTGCGTCCACACTATTCAATAAATACATGTTATATTGTTAACATGCTGTTTAATATGATATGTAACAAGTCCAATACGTGTTAAAACATTCGTAAGTACAGGTTATAAAACACGGTATAGATCATCAGTTACAAAATTTCTTTTAATATTTAACGACGCTATTTGCAAAATATTAAACATGCCCCGCAACACATAATGCTTGATACAACATGATGTTTCATAGCTATATTCCTTCCCATTATTACAGCGAATTATGTAACTTTGTCATATGACGTATTATGAAAAATTTCCATTACCCCATTTGCAACACAGCATCACATTATGCGACTTCGCAATACAACATAACATGTTAACAGCTATTTAGTGTAGACGAGCTTTAACACCCTTAAATATAGGCTACTTAAGTTAGGCTACCACACTTGCACATGCATCGAAAAAAAAAATTTATTACTTCAATAAGGAATAATAATAAACAGGTAGAAAAATTTTTAATAAATCTATTGTCTTTTATTTCACAAATAACCACAAATCTGTAACAAAAAATTGTACACCTCTGAATTATCTTTATAACGTACTGTACACGTTTTCACCTACAATTAGCTGTTACTAACATAATGAGTAAAGGAACATAATGGTTACTTGTGGTCTTTAGAATGTTATTATTACCACAAACTTGGCATCTCGTGCTTTGAAATATTAAAGTGATATGTTTCAATAATAGTAATAATAATAAATACAAAACTCCTCTTAATTCGTTACTTAATCAAAACAAGTAAGATTCTCAGCTTCAGTATTCTACAGATCAACTCAAACTCAGAACTGGCTCAACTACAAACACCAATTTTTTTAGTTAGTCTAATGGATATTGCAACTACAGATTCATAGGTTTAAAAATATAGAAAACTAATAATAAAGTCGGTTATATTGTCATTTCGAGTTGGGCCTTTTTGCATGAAAGTAAACAACTCTTAACAATGAACTTGTCTATAAATACTTTTGCATATATATAACTACAAAATTCAACGATTTCTATTTAGCAGAAAAGTAAAGCATAACTCTTATCTAGACACATCGAACACTGACCACTCTATTATCTAAATACACAATCGGACACCTTAATTTTTCTATTTATAAATTCCTCATTGCACAAAGTTTTGCCTAGACACGATTATGAAAAATATAACCGCATGTAATTGTTTCATACGGCCTTTATTGGTACCCTTTCCGCGCGTTGACACAACAATGTCCTACCACAGTTCGTTATATTAAAAGAACAACGAATATTGCACTACGAAACATAGAGCTCACGCTTGGAAGATGGCGCACAGCAGACTTATCAAGTTCCGAATGTGACTTGAACTTCGCTCGTCTGTAACTGCCTGCATATTGTTATTTGACACTCAACATTGCGACATTGATAAACAATGTTCCGGGAAGTAAGACCTAAAAGGTACGCCTAAAAGAAGACAAGAAAACATTTGCAACGACACACAGCCTCTCATCAATTACGTTTATTCTAATTGAACAGTTACACTCACTAATAACCGGTCATCGCACATTCGTATCATCAACTAACGCACCCCTTGTCACTGCTAAGAACTTTTACGTTTAAAAAAGTACGAAAATTTTTTCTCGTATATCAACCTGCATGTAAAAATAAGGCGCACAAAGAAATAACGCCCAGACAAAATAGCACATTATATCTGTTCGTTTAACATAATCATTGAAAAGCGAAATTATAGTACGGCATTGCACAAGGTTTCTTTTATTTCTTTAATATGTTCGCTGGAGAGTTACATTGAAAGCAAGATCGTCAAACAGTTGGCGGACAGCCGTCGGCAAAGGGCTCAGTTTTACCAACACCGAGTCCGCCAACTTAGTGATCTTAATTCGAAATATGGTGAAATACAGCACAATTCTGAAGTACCAGGTTTTGGGATATCACACTATGTATCACGAAAAAACATCACTGTAAATAACATTTCTTAAAATTTTGATTACTGTGCCTCTGTGCATCGATCTATTAAACGAACAAGAAAGAAGTTGATTATAAATTTACACATACAGATTTTTTTTTTTGTGCGTTTATAGCGGGTAATGTTTTTGGGTGTATTTCCACTGTGAAGTCGAAGCAACTTTTCGTCTACATTGAGAACTTATAGATAAAGATATTTCCACGTGTTGTAAAGGCTCAGCTCTGGATTTGAATAACATGGAAAACTTCTTTTCATTTCAAAACTTCGAGTGCAGTAAATAAGTCTGTGTAAGTTTGAGATCCAACCAAATACTGTATCAAGTATAAAATGTATAATTCTTCAAAGATCTTATTTAAAATTTAATTTTTTCGTTATGATGTATAAAATGTATAGTTCTTCAAATATCTTATTTAAAATGGAATATTTTTTTAAATAGATAGTGTCTTCAAAGTTGCAGTAAATCTCGAAAACGTAATAACGTTTCAGTAAAATTTGAGAACATGTAAACCGCAGTTGATTCCAAGGCGGTAAGATTCAAGTGTTGTTTCAATAAGTTGAATTTCGCGTAATCTGTTTAATTGTATAAACATAACCTATTATCGCACTACAAGTAGCCAAACCTAACAATTCTCTCTCTCTCTCTCTCTCTCTCTCTCTCTCTCTCTCTCTCTCTCTCTCTCTTTTAGTTGAAAATTATTATTTTTCGAAACTTTAGGTTTCAATAACAAATAATCCATAATTTCTGTACAAATATCGAGGCGGAAAAAAAGGGATCAAATGAAATTACAACAGTTAACGTAATCTGTTATCTCGCTATTTAGAGTATAATTTTATTATTTTTATAAAGAAAACTTACAAGAAATTTAAATGTTTTTTAATTAAGGGAAATCTTCCCTACCGGTAGCTTGTTTCTTTAATTTTCAATCTATTCATCTCTCAAGCAACCAATATTTATAACGTAACGTTATGCGTAAACACAGTCAACAAATATGGTTTAGAATTGCCTGGTTAGCATTCGTTTTGAACGATGAATTCCCTGCGCTAGTAATAAAGATGATATAATTGACTGGAATTTTATCCAATTTAATATACTAATCAACGATGCAATACTACCCTAGGACTTGATTTAAAATTCTTTTAGATTGGGAGTCAAAACTTCGGTAATTCGCCTAAAAAACTTCTTACGTTGCATACTATAGTAAACGAAGTGTTAGAAGTTGTGTTGTTCTGGAGAAAATTATTTGACATTACCAAATCAAATATTTATCCATGTTACATAATTTTTGTCTTGCGATATCCAAAAAACTGTACCCTTCACATTGTTTAAATACAAAGAATATGGTCGAGTACATTCACTACATGCAAGACGTATACGTCATTTGATAAACGGCAATTTATGCCACACATATACCTATACATATATTTATATTTTGTGTAAAGCATTTCAACCAGAGCGTATTGTATGCAACAGCTACATGACTGTGTATATACATTTAACCTAATTCTAATTTGCATTCTGAGTTTCTAAGCTCGGACCAAACTAATGATATACTCAGTAATGACTACATATGTCTGGTATACAATAAATTCTGTATTGTCGTATTCTTGATTATATTTCGCAACAGTTCTTGATTTAACAGAGTACAAAATATGGACCAAAATTTACTTGATATATTCAACACTAGATTCAGGAATTGACCACCGTTTCTGAGTATTCATAGGAGCTATACTTCTATCAGTTAATACATTCATGTACACTGGAAATGAGATCGCAAACTTACTTGCTATAACTAACCGCGGGGGTGTATTTACAAAAGATATATCTCCTCCATTAGAGGCAATACTTATTACGTTTTCTGACAGTGTCCGTTGCTTAACTGTTAAAAAACATTATTTTATAACCTAGTCAATGTAGGCCCTATCTAACAATAAGACGGCACGCTATGGCTATGCATTATGTCTATCTATGTACAAGTACAAGCCTGGAATGCCAAGTAGAAATATGCTTCTATACAAAATAGCACATGACTTATTAAATTAGTTTTTTTCTGTATCCTTGAATAATAATATTATCAAAACAATGTATTAACGTCAATCCCTGTACGCAGGTACAAAGGAAAAAAGTGAAAAGCCTTATTAATTTTATTTGATAGTTAAATTGTAATTCTTGTTAAGTGAAAGCACATATAAATAATGTAGTGAGATTTACCAATTTCACACGCTGAAGTTGTATATGGTAATGTACCTACATAAACAGCTACAATGTCTTAGCAAGATATGTTTAAATTATTGCTCAATGGAAAATATTACAATAATTCATAAAATAATTACTCTTGGCAATTTTTCTTCTGCTCTTGATAAACGCAAACTAAAACAAAACTGGATAGCTACTAAGCATTTCTAAACAAATTAATGCAAAGTTTTTACGAAATCAAAATATAAAATAACTTTTAATATGTTTTATGTGTTTATGTAAACACTGGAATGTTTTAAAAGCTATCGTTTAACTCGATATTTTGAAAAATAGCAACGTAATACGAAACAATTTAGGTGATTTTACTGAAATATTATAAACCTTAGTGCGCGTAAGACAATTTTCTTGGAAATAATTATAAATCTGCTGGTAAACAAAGTAAATTAATTGATATGGTGAAAACCACGTATTGTATTAAACACTAACGAAAACCGAGTACAGTTTTGCAATATTTAAAATAGCTAATGTAAAAAATAATGTCGTGATTAATGTAAACTGTTTAAAAACTTTCTTATCTTGTTAGCTAAATAATATTTTATATTATTTCTTCAACGCCGTTTTATGGTTCTATTGTTAGCTAAATAATAGTTCAAATTGGTGAGTAGCCTAGTGTCAATATATTCAGTGTCACGAAATGAACAGGACACTTTTCACTTGAACTCTCATCAGTTAAGACAGTGCTACCTAAAGACAAAAACAATGTTATCTAGAACAAGAAAAAGTTTTTTTCCTCTTTGTGTACAGGGGGAATGAAGGAGAGAGCGGACATGTTTACGTCATGTGTAGATCGCCTTTGAGTATCCTGGTGAAAGTCTTCTTGAACTGTTGGTTGGCGAGAGCGTAGCAGAATGGGTTCATGGGACTGTTGGCGTAGCAGAGGAAGTATGAGAACATGTAGAGATGCTCGTTAGTACACGGAGGGTCTGCACAGAAGCCCTCGACCAGGGCTAACACATGGTAAGGCGTCCAGCACGCCACGAACGCACCTAGAATAAAGGAAATTGTTCTGAAAGCCTTGCGCGCGCGGTTCTCCGACTTGGACTTCTGCCTGCCGATGGCGTCTTTCTTCTTGTGCTTGACCTTGAGCTTCTTCCTGATGGTGCTGACGAAGTCCGTCCTGGAGCCGCGCCCCTGGCCACTGGAGCACCTCGCCTCCAGACCTGTCCTCGAGTGGCACGGCGCGTCTAAGGTCGGCACGGGCGCCTGTAGCACCGAGTTTGGTGTGTTGGCCGACGTCGGCGTCGTCGTCATTACCGTCGTCTGCCGCTCGAGCGTGTCGACCGCCGTCACGTCGTCGGACAGCTCGACGATGCTCGTCACCGGCCTCTTGGGATCGTCGGCGACGACGGTGACTTCTGTGTCGACCTTGGCGAGGACGCGTGGTGGCGGTGGTGGGGGCAGCGGGGGTGGCGGGTTCTGGTGGGTTGCGGCCCGCACGAGGGTGGCTTGACGCAGCGACGTGGTGCTGGAGTGCAGCGGCGAGGTGGGCGCCGTCGAGGATGCGGCCGCCATGCTCAGGGACGACGGTGGACTCTCGAACACGGGCGACGGCACTATGACCGAGCTCTCGTCCATGTATCGCAGGTCAGCGCCGTCCAATCCTAGCAGGATATCGTAGCAAGCTGCTACCACCTGCTGGCTCCCGCCAACCACTAGGCTCTTGGGTCGAGGTCTCAGATGCACGGGGGGACTGTCGGAGAGTACGGGCGCGCTCTGGAACTGCGCCGGCGGGGGGATGATTGCCTGTGCTAGGGGAGGTGGTGCTGGCCAGTGATCGGAGACGGGGGTGGTGCTCGGTGGGGGCGGCGGAAGTGGCGGGTCACTCGCAGAACTCGCCCTAGCTGGGGTCAATATGTGATCGGCATCAATACAACCGGAACTAGGGTTGTCTGTATCCAGCAGACTCTGCTCGGGTATCTGCGGAAGAACAGAGCCTTGCTCGGGGTTGGAAGGCGTCGGCGCGAGGGAGTTATTCTGCGACGAAACTTTCGTGGGTAGAACTCCGTTGATCCTGTTGTTTCCCGAGGCGAAAGCCTGCACGATACCAGTGGGCGCGATCATTCCCGCGACGGAGGGCCTCTTCCTAACCCACGCCTGCTGCTGGGTTGGCGCAGTCGTACTGTCGTCGTCAGACTCGAAGGCCGGGCTGCTTGAACGCTCCCCCTCGATGCCGGACGAGGTGTGCGTCTGCGGTGCTGGCTTCTTGTCGCCGGCGACGTCCGCCGTGGATGTGGTCGTGGTGGTAGTCGTCGTCGTTGTCACGCTGTTCTTGTGCGACGATGTCTTCTGACTGGAGCTGGAGTCTCCCGAGCCAGGCCCGCTACTGACAGCGACACCCGCACTCACTGCTAGACACCCTCCTGCCGGAGGAGCCACCTGGCACACCCCGCTCACACTTCCACCGACGACGACGCTGCCCTTGGGCTTGTCCTGACTGAGCAGGGTGCTCTGTGTCTTGGAGATGCCTATGCCGGCCGCTCTGCCTGCCATTCCCGACATAGCACCGGCACTCAGCGCCACCATGGACTGCATCTTCCTCTGCTTTGCCTCGCTCTTCTTCTGCATGTCGTACGCCGTCTTGTAGATGCCGCCGTAGAGGACGAAGAGAACGACAAGCGTGGTCCAGTAGTAGCCAATGATGAGCGCCGTGTTGAATACCGGGTCCTTGAGGAACTGGACAGCGCACTGGCCGGGAAGGAGGTCTCGGTACCCGACGAAGTGTTCCCAGCCGAAGATGCTGATGAAGAATAGTAGCGCAGGTATGATCCACGTGATGGTTACCATCCATATGACACGATTCTTGGTCCTCCAGCTGCGGTACTTGGCTGCTATCTTCACCGAACAAAAGCGATCGATGGTGATGAGCAAGACAGTGTACTGCGACACCAGACATACTGTGTAGTCCACAGAGAGCCACAGATCGCAGAGTATTGGGCCGAGGTCCCAGTACCCCATCAACACGTACACCGTGTAGAATGGCATCGATACTGTGCCTGCAAAAAAATTAATATAAGCATCAATACAATTTCATGGTCAGATCCTTGATATTATTAAGCTTATGGGACACAGTTCAAATATAACCCTGTTACTTGATAGAGATAATTAGATTATATAAAAATTTTTAAATATGCTTAATTTCTCTATCTCATTTAGTTCTGTAAGTCAGAACTACACTCTCACAAAATCTGACACAATAGAATACGTAAATATGTCAGAAATATTATGTGCATTAAATAAAATGTTAATAGTTATGCTGATTAAATACGTTTTATATGTATTATGTCGACACAGTAACCAAACAAAATAATTACGTCAGTAAATAATTGAAATTTATGGATGCCTTTTATACAAACGGAACAAAGCAACCTGTTCTTTATATTGAGAAAACAGCTTGCAAAGTTAAGTTGATTGCGCCGTGGATGGTTCGGTGCATTACCGAAGGTAGCACTGGGCACATGGCGCTTAGTTCTATTTATGTAAGCAAAACTTAAAGGTTTCTTATGAACTTGGTGTACAAAACTCAAAAAATAAATAAATAAAATGTTGTTTGGTTCCCTTTATGTAAAAGCCGTTCATATTTTCTTGCACATACAAATGAGTTCACCTATTTTACAATATTATTTAGCTGAAAACTTATTCTGATCGTCCATAAATGATACGCATGTTTTACTTATTTACACATTTACAAAATATCACATACATCTATATATATGTATATACATACACTTGTAGAATACGATGAATTTTTCTCGGTCATGTATTAACAATTAGTATACTACTGTTCCTTCGTCAAGTTCTCAGGCACAAATCTATATTTTCCGATCGGGGTGATGCTATGGTAAAGCACGGGAGTCACAATGTGGAGGACTTGGGTTCTTCTCCCGGTCTAGCCATCCTTATACTGGTTTTCTATAGATTTACTAATCCACTAAATTCGAATGCTGGAATGGTTACTTATGTACAGTAACTGTCGATACATTACCCCTAGACTTACACCTGTATTATGAACTTAACCAGTCAAGGCTTGAGTGCACTGTCACTGTCTGCTCTATTACTGGGATAGTTTCTTGTATAAGATCTTTCATCTTCCAGATGTCAAAACATTGCGATCAACAACATCTCGTCAGATACAGGAGAAAGGGCGGCAACGTGGCAACACCATCGTTTACACCATTACAGGCGACAAACATGCTTTAAATATATGGGCATTAAACAAAGATGTAAGAAGGGTCCAGATGGAGCATGTCACCTGGAGTGTAACCAAATAAACGCTTGACGTGGCTATGAACAGTATAGCCAACTAATTAAAAATTTGAGAAATTATTAAATAGGAGGTGTGTACACAGGGATAAAATATAGAATTTTCAACCTAAAACATCAATTAAAGAGCATAATACATTCATTCATTTACCTTAAAAATACCAGTCTGATGTGTACTTTTGAGGTTAAAGCAGTATGGCGGCTGGCTAATATAGTGGCTACCTCTTCCTCCCTCTCGACTATACTCCCCTTGCCATCATGCCGAACTTATGCTACCTCCATGACACTATCTGTCACCCGACGAATACAGCCAACTCAGTCTACACTGAGCAAGTGTCGTTCTTATGGAAGGTCTAACAAGACGAGGCTGGAGAAGTTGGTGGAGAGCTAGAGTTTCATCTTAAGTCCAATTTGACTCGAGTTGAAGCCTTCAAGGTCCATTTATTTCATGATTGGCAGTGCAATAAACAACTATATACTACACATTGAGATCATTGGGATGGCCAAGTATTGTGATTATAAAAGGTCTAGAACGACGAGGCTGAAGAAGTTGGAGGAGGGTTTCACCTGATGGCCAAAATGATTCGAGTAAAAGCCTGCAAAGTCCATTTTTAGGATTGGCAATGCAATCAACTGTTATGTCATACAAAATGAGGTCATGGGGTAATCGAGACTGCCATCCGGGTAGTAGGCTACTGACCATTGTCCAGTCTGTTATTCGGCACTCTCAGCAACTGTGTGAGCAATGTGCACAAAGAACATTTCACAATGCTGCAAGACAACCTGTGTATGTCCAGCTCTCAGCTGACGTCTCCAGCAACCAACCAAGACACCGTCGTAGTCTGCGCTGAAGATCTACATTAGGAAGATGCGGAAAAGACCAAGATGCGTGCGAAAGAGGTAGACAGCACTGCAGACGGAACCAAAGGGTGCTACAGCTCAGACGCTACTCTGTACAATATCACAGCAAACGAAGATGACGTAGGACACACATTCCACGATTTCCAGTAAAAACCATCTCTGTGCTCACATCGCCCCTCAGATCGTAATTTATCAATTCAGAGATAGGTATAGTGTTGAGATAAACAAAATTTGCTAGCAGCAGCCAAATAACGTATATGTATATGACGAAATGAACATTTTTCTTGGTGAAAGAAACTCACGTTGCTGTTTTTACTGTGTGTATTTTGTTGCCCAAGTATTAGATCTGGTCAATACCTAAAATATTTTTGTTTGTCTGTGTATAGAGTTTTGTGCCGAGCAATTACACACACACACACACACACACACACACACACATATATATATATATATATGACACTGAAAATCGAACCCGCGACCCCTCGCTCTAAAAATCCTCATTACCATCCACAACCATAAATAATGTGACTGACAAATACTAATACACACACACAATCACATATACATATGACTCGTAAAATGAATCGTATTTATGCAGATGAACATTAAAAATATTTACATCTTAATTTTCACTTTGCTGTAGAATTTTTTTATCGGAATTGTTTGTACCTGATTGAAGCATAGCTAAATACGCCTTATACTACTTACACCACTAAATAAGTGAAAAACAATTGGTTAAAATTGTATGGACATTTGATGAGGTTATGGGAATAAAGATGGCCAAAATAATGTTTCTGATGGCAACCTCCACGTAAGGCAGCAACACATAGCCGGAAAGGAATCCTATTATCTGGGTCTCAAACAACGAGCAAAACTTACTGAGTTTTTAGGCCCACGCCAGAGATCTTATACCACATCATCTGTAAGTAATTTAGTAGTTCATTAATGCATATTTTACTACACAGTTTTGCTTGATTTATTACTTGGATGTTGACGGCCTCAAAGTGGACACCTAGGATTATTATGTGTGGGAGAGCATGCTGGGGTTTCCAATGCCTTCCGCAGTGACAGGGGTGAGAGACAGTACTAAACCCGGAGAGGTAGCGTTACATTTCACCTCCTAGCAGGGAATCAAACCCGTGACCCTTGACCCACCTGCCAAGACCTCTAACCACTGAGCCAATCGACTATCGTAAAAATCGACCGTTATTGAATGTAAATTATTAAATATTGATATCTTATGGGGAAGAACTGTGAACCAGCGTTTTGCCTCGTCGGACTGTGTTGGAATTTAGTACGCTCGCACTGATTGGTCCATGTCGGGTGAGTATAATCTACGATATTGCCACTGTGAAATAAGCCTCGCCCTTGCATATAATACGGTTATGACGTGTTTCTTTGTAAACGCGGCTAGATGTAAGAGTGAAGACTAATTCCACCCAATTGCTCTTCACCCTGTGCAAGTACTAATATCTGATTACACACCAGGACTAACATCCTAAGGGTCTACCTAACAGCAGAGTAAACAGTAGGTGTGCGCAATGATCTATAAAATGTTTGTGAGTATGCGTATATTTGTAAACTTGCTCTAAGGTCGATTTAGACATCTCAGGAGAGGTGTCAGTCCCAACCGCAGCACCACATTTCCTACCAACTGATGGTAAAAGTGATGAAGTACATGTTTATATTGGTTTTGTCCTAGTTAAACCAGTTTAATATTGTACGATTGGACAGTAATATCTGTGGTCCTAGTGACTTTAGATGCACTTCAAGTAACAGTTGCAGTTCTGCCCTCTAAACCTTACACTAGGAAGTTGTTTTAGCAATCGTAATTTAGTAATAAACATAGAAAAACTGGCATCCTGGTGATATGTATTGATACAATAAGGCGTTGTAGTGAATTAAATGTTATATACGGGGGTTCCCAAAGTTCCAAAGAATACAGTGATAACCGGTCTGTTACATTGTTATCCCTAGTAGCAAATACAATAAGTTTACAGTTGGCCAACTGCTGGCATAAGCGGGCGAAGTTCGCTAGTATTATCGTCTACTTTTGCTAGAATGGTTGTTAATCAGGCCATGTCAGTAAATATGTTTGTAGTTATACTGAAATAAATTTTATGTACGTAACTTAGTTTAAAAAGACTGACATATATCAGCATACGGTCTACAAGCAGACTTAACAAATTAACCCACAAGCATCTGAGTGTAATAAGAATGCTTGTGGTCGGTACACTTGTGGTTAATGTGTGGGTGACTTCATTATGCATCATGTATGCTATATGTGGCCACGGGTGCATTCGGAATGTTTACTGCTTATGTGCTGCTTATCACGATCAGATTCGCACAAGTGGGCCAGTTGATGTTTGCTATTTAGGATGTTGAGATACCATCAGGAGAAGTGATTCATGTTTGTAGTGCACTGGTTAGTGGGACAGTGATAGTCGTGGAGATGGTGGTACAAGAGGGAGGTTGACGCACCTATGAGCATGTCTGTTGCGGCGAGCGAGGCTATGAAGTAGTTGCTGGGCTGGCGGATGGCACGGTCGACGATGAAGGCGAGCAGCACGAGTATGTTGCCACCGACAGTGAGCACTATGCAGACGCCCAGGCAGATCGCTATGAGCACAGTCTGCCACAGCTGGAAGGGTGGCAACACTGGGCCAAGGGTTGGGGCGCTTGTAACACGCAGGTCGCCTTCGTCGCCTGCGGAGGAGGTGTTGTTTGCTCCCAGCCAGTCGCTCCAGGGAGGGTCTGGCACCCACAGAGGCCTTGCCGAGCTGCTGGAATTCCACGCTTCCAGGCACTCCACTCCCTGGTACACGATCCTGCATAGCCGCTCCCTGCGTCGTAGCTTCCTGCAACATACCATTCCACGTCCATGTACGTGCCCATATTCCATACCTCCAGACACTCCACTCCCTGGTACACGATCCTGCATAGCCGCTCCCTGCGTCGCAGCTTCCTGCAACATACCATTCCACGCCCATGTACGTGCCCATATTCCATACCTCCAGACACTCCACTCCCTGGTACACGATCCTG
>PNEQ01011315.1:37945-64427 GCA_003012365.1 Medauroidea extradentata | reverse complement strand
CTATCTCTTATATTTTCTAGTATTTTTCGAAAAATGTTTAAAAAATTATGTTTTTCAACGTGGCGTAGCTCCCTTAATATTTACCACAGAATAGTGTTGGTTTATATACCCCACCTTATTTTCCATAACGAATCCCCTCCCGGACTTTGGCACATGAATTCTGGTCCACCCTGTATATATATATATATATATATATATACACACACACACACACACACATACAGCACAACAAGGAGGAAAAACCGTCGCCGCGACGTCCCACAAGCAACTTCACGACGTCGAATAGACGTCCCAGAACGTCACCGCGACGTCAGCGGGACGTAGTGACGACATCCAAATATCCGCTTTTTGGGACGTAGCAAAATGACGTCTCGGGGACGTCGTAAATTTATGTCTCTGCGACATTACACAAGGGGATGTTCAGCGACGTCAAACAGGGTTAAGTACCTGTGACATAGCTCAAAGTGACGTCCCTGTGACGTGACCCAAGGTACTGTCCCTGTGACGAGACTCAGAGTGACGTCTCCGTAACGTGGCTTAGAGTGACGTCTTTGTAATGTGGCTTAGAGTGACGTCCCTGGGACGAGGCTCAGAGTGAAGTCCCTGTAATGCGGCTTAGAGTGACGTTCCTGTGAATAGGCTCAGAGTGATGTCCCCGCAACGTGGCTTAGAGTGACGTCCCTGTGACGAGGCTCTGATTGACGTCCCAGTAACATGGCTTAGAGTGACGTTCCTATGATGAGGCTCAGAATGGTGTCCCCATAACGTGGCTTAGAGCGACGTCGCTGTGACGAGTCTCAGAGTGACGTTCTCGTAAGGTGGCTCAGAGTGACATTCCTCTGATGAGGCTCAGAGTGATGTCCTCGTAACGTGGCTTAGAGTGACGTCCCTGTAACATGGCTTAGAGTGACGTTCCTATGATGAGGCTCAGAGTGATATCCCCATAATGTGGCTTAGAGCGACGTCACTGTGACGAGGCTCAGAGTGATGCCCCTGTAACATGGCTTAGAGTGACGTCCTTGTGACGAGGCTCAGAGTGACGTCCCCGTAACGTGTCTCTGGGTTGCATCCCTCTTACATTACTCAGGTTGACGTCCTGTATCACACTGTTCTCTGTTTTTATTTTCGTTGGGTTCTATGAAGTGCTATATTAATATAGTTGTGTGACTAAATTTTTTAAAACAACACCAAAATTATTGTATGGATAAATCACTAACAGATGTCCATTACAGTTTCAATAAATTCACATTTGTGTGCACAAGTTAACATGTTAACTGAACTGCAAACAAAAATAAATACTCTACTTCTAATAACTACAATGACATTCTCAGTTCATATATTTGTACTGAAGTCAAGCAAAATATATTTCAATATTTCACACTGTTCGAATGACATAATTTTGATAATTTGTACTAAACCTACTTTTCAAGACTTGTTTACATATCCAGTAATTATTAAAAATAAAGTCATGACTGAAGTGTCCTATACCTTGACCGAACCCTTAAAACCATTGATCAATGTATTTTTGTCTGAGTGCTTTAATCATGATTCAAATACAAGATACATGTGCAATGTATGAATAAATAAAATATAACTATCAATACACTGTTCAATTCATTTCAATCAATCTCTTGGCCATCAAAGCTATGCACATATTACAAGCGGCAAAACTCCACTAATGGTGGCAAGATCACATTACAATCTCTTTAGACAATCTCGTTGCCACAGGAAACAAATTTTTTGCACAATGTTTTTCCATGTAATATCAAGTCCTGCAAAAAAAGAGGGAAGGAGAGAGGAAACTATTTCCCTGCAGGCAATTTTTGATGTTTTGTGGTGAGAGAGAGATTACGAAAATCTTTATTGTAGTGTATTACATGACAAGCAACTAAGAACTGTGGCAAATAATAGATAATTATCAGTATCAATGTACGTAGTGGTTATTGGATTCGTTGTCATGCATCATAGAACAGAAAACTTGTAAAAATACGTTTTATTGACAGCGTGGTCAGATAAGTTACACCGCAGGCATCTTTCAGTGTGTCTCATCTCCTACTCTATTACACACTACTATTTATTTTGCACATGCTGTTTTACAAGAATTTTAGCAACACAATTGTGTTAAATAATTGTTGTTAGGTTAAATTGAATTTACAGCAGAAATAATTGTACTACACCTATATTCTGTGTGGGAACGGAGTCCCTCGACATTTATATTTACAAGTATAACATATCTTCCAACAGTGGTGCAGACAGATGGTGGGTAAAGCATCCTTTTTAGCTTTCGAATTTATGTCATTTAACAAATGTTTCGGTATAAGTCCTCAGGCAGTCCAACAACGGCATTTTTATTGCAAAACCCATAATTTTTAGCTACATTATAATGAAAAGATTTTGCCCCTTATAGTAAACTTGAATTTGTTGTCATCTGCTAACATACAGCTTCTTCTCTGTGGTACAGGACTAGCCAGCAAAATATATACATTAAATTAAATAAGCAAACTGAGTGTCTATGACTTAGTTTACATGTCTAGTCCGGGAAAATGTTTTCACACGTAGGTTATGTATGCCCACTTTTTAATCAAAAGAGCTCCAATAAATATCAGGTGCCAGAGGAAGACTACGGAAAAATTGAATTAATTAACAGATAGCTTGTGACTTTAAAATTAAATATCAAATTTGCAACAATTACTAAGGTCATTATGTTCCACATTGGTTCAAAGGTTGTGACGAAAATTACTCAGGCTATACTTGAAATAAAACGTCGTCAGCATAGCAAAACATATTTTGAGCTAAACACTGCTCAGTAAAAAAATAATTATAAGGGCTACAAATGTGCTATCGGGACGTAATCTATGTGTGAAGAAATAGGGAAAAAATATTTTAAATAGTAATTTTAAAATTTATCGGGCGACATGAAAAGTAATTTCTTGAAAATACGTTCTCTTCACATTTAAGTATATTATTGCACTACTGACAACCGGAAGAAAGTAAGACATTGACATACGCAGCGAATGCCACGTTGTTGTTACGATCAAAGTATTACATGTCACCTGTCTTATTAATTTATATACGTGACTTAAAATTGTGACTCTGCCATTTAACTGGACGAAACTTTAGAAAAAGTCCTAAGCCCGTCTCTGTAATTGTTTCGTTCGCATTCACACTGTAAAAATTTTTTTGGTAAATTTACTCTACATGTAATGGAAGCTTATTACCTCTACAAGTGAGGGAAAATTACTCAACACGTGTCAAGGAAAGTTACTCAACTGGTAATGTAATTTTTCATTACGTATTTGCGCAAGCCCTCTAGGACAATTTGGCATAACGCGCGAGCGAAACTTCCGAGTGGTTTGTGTGGCGAATACACTACCTTGCGAAAATTTCCACACATGTTCGGAAATCAGACTTTCCTCTCAAGGTTGGGGAATATTACCATACATATGATGAGTAATATTACTCACTTTTTTTTACAGTGCAGTTGTAACAATTTGAGATACGTCAGTCTGGAAAATCTCAATTTTTTTATTCGGAGAGTTAAAAAACAGAATTGTTAAATTGTTACCGTTTTTAGTAGCAATTTGTCGTTGCGAATGTATTTTCTTTACCAGTTCTAACACACTCGAAAAACGTGTCAAAAACACATAGAACACACTATGATTGAGGTTAAGAGCCATGTAGGTGATTATAACACAAAATTGCGTACTTTTTTTTTCACACTATGGCAGTTTAAAAATTCTGTATAGGTTTCAGAATTAGAATATAAATAGTAAAATATTTTCCTTGGAAGTAAGAAAGGAAAGAGGGGAGGTGATTTCACATTAACCATTTAAGAATCCTTGCCTTTCTATACCCAAACTCTCAACCAATATACACTGAAATAAATACTAAGCTATAAAGATGTGTAGGACCATGCCATATATTTTTAGGGGGAGGGGGTTTACGTGGGCGAACCGGAAATATAAGCTATAGGTTTTTCTGAATTTAAGGCGATTGTTAAGACTGCTCCACGTCATTCGCTATCCCATATTCCTTGATACATGTTCCAACTTACTCGGGTATTACTGCAATTGTGAATGGCACTTAAGAAACAGTAATAATTAAAAATAGTATTCTCGATAATGGCGCTGTATGATGAATAAAATAAGAGACAGAATCATTCTTTGTGTGCGAAGTCAGGTTCTCGTCATTGTTAGTTTCCATGCGTGGAATTGGCGTGTAAACAGGAACAGTGAGACGGGAGCGACAAAATTCGTCCGGCCAAGTAACAGGAGCTAAGAACAAAACTATAAGTGTGCAGACTCAGGGTTGGTGATATTTTTACAGTGTATAGAGGAAACATATTTCATACCGAAATTTATGTTATTATCAGAACCACAGAAAAAGATGGTTTACCAACGACAGGATAATATATGTAAGAGTACAATTAATGATATTTTTAACTTTCGTAATAATAAAGTGTGTGACATGATTTTATATTGCCAGAATAACAGCAAACTCTAAATGGTAGTACAGGAGGTAATTTAAATAGCTATCTGTTAAATAAGTGTTTCTTTTAGTCAGTTATGTGTACCGCAATTTTTTTTTTTTTTTCGTTTTAATCCTACAGATTAATTGAGATTAGAATGAGCAAAAATAGAAATAATACCATCCTTTTTATAAAATCTTAATAAAAATCGTAAAAATTTTTGTATCATGACTATAAATTATCAAGTGTGTAAAATCGTGATAGAAGAATATTGTCTTCAGCTCTGTGATAGTATAGTTGCACTTTCTGACTCGCTCTACATGCTCGTGACGCAAATGCGTAGAGACTAGAGTAGAGCATGGCATTCCCTGCAATGCTGATCTAATACCTGTATACAGCTAGCTATGCACGTAGCTGTAAAGAATGGTAGTGCTAACAATCTGTACCTTTAGCTCCAGCTATAGGCTATAGTGAACTGAAAAATCTGTTCTTCAGTGTTTACTGTGTAGCAGGGTAACGTCAGCAATTATATGGTAACTGCAATAGTCGCTACTAAGTGCATTATACACAGCGGCAGTGTGCACTGTTTCATTCGAAACATCGTCACAACTACCAGTCTCAAACTCGATAAAAAAATTAATAATGGTTCTCAATTGAAAGTTCGGTATTGTACAATACAGGCCTACAAGTATAGTCTTCTTTTTTATCCGACGAGCTCCTATATCCCGACGTGCTCTGTTATCATACAATACACTAAGAATGTTCTCACAACTAATAGCTTAGTTCCTAGTGTGAACACACTGTTCTTGTTGCCAATAGAAATCCTACGGAAAATAGTTTGTAACACTATTTGTACAGTTATGCTACTAGATTGGATTGTCGTGAAAAGGGGGAGAGTCAAGGGCAGCACCACCCCCCGAAATGAAAGTGTCAAATTTTATAATAGAGGCCTGAACCTGATGTCATTTTTAAATAATTGTACATTATTTTAACACGCAATTACATAAATCGTAGCAAAACACAACGTTCTGAACTAATTTTTTACAATCCATTCGATAACCATGGGAGGTAACATTTACTGCAGTCCCTCGGAAACTGGAACTATTGGTCTATGTCAGTTGCACACCCTCGTCAGTTGAACCATTGTTTTTTCATATCCCCTCTACGGCTTGGGGGCGTTGGGGCGAGGAAGTAAAATGGTGACTGTAGGCCCAATGAAGGCTGGTTCCCTCGCATGTTTCCACTTCAGTAGCAGGATTGTGTCAGTTGAATGATATATAAATATTTTTAGATTTTCACCCTGAATTTACGTACAAACCGGCACAGGGGATTCTTGTATCAGGCTGTCATGAAGCAGGAGGAGGTATGTAGGCTAACTGTAGTGAACTTGGTCATCCCTTGAAATATTTTTTGTCCTCAAACGTCGGCCGATCAGGGTCGGTGCTCCGACCACACCGCGGGAGGTGCTGTGGGTTTCAGTGGGTGAACTAGGACGGCACCACGCTGTGTGGCCAAACTGGAGAACAAATTAATTATTTCACATGCTATGAGCAGTTTGAAATATATCAGACTTTTTTGTTTAGAATTTTTCAAATTTAATTAATAGGTGTATTTTTGTATTATTTTCGTAGAATTTTACTTCGCAAAAAAGCTATACAGTATCACTTTGCGCTTAATACGTTAATTGCGAGTGCTTGTAGGCATTAGTCGAGTTCATTTAACCGTAAGGAAAATTTAATTTTGTTCAAAACTAACAACAAAATTGCTATTTTATAAATTCCGTTACGGATAAATTGTAACATTAAATTTTAAAAAATGATTCAGTGTAATCTCGTCCAGATAAATTTTCACGCACACATTTTGTATATTTATTATTTTGTAGAATATTTTATAGAAACATACGTCTATTTTTCAATCACTTATAACGATAATATCGACATAACTTAAAAGTTGAAACATGATTCATACTATTTCGCACATGATTTGCGTAAGCAATGCGTACGTTGTGTTACATTTGTTGCATGATTACGGTTTGTTTTCGTTATTTTCAAAACTTAATTTTGAAACGCTTCTTGCTATGCATGTGTGTAATATGTATATACCATTGAATTTCACTCTCAACTAGGAGCCGCGGTGGCAGGATGGTCAGACTATTCGTCTCCCACCAAAACTCTCCGTGTTCGAATCCCGGCGGGGTCGGTCGCAGGATTTTCGCATGTTGAAATCGTACCGTTGGTCGGTGGGTTTTCTCGGGGATCTCCCGTTTCCCCCGCCTTTTCATTCCGGTGCTGCTCCGAAGCCACCTCATGTCACTACTCACCAGCGCTAAAGACCTCGATGTTCAGTGCTGACCAAAGTCTCTCACTCTATCTTAACTATAAGTGTGATTGTTGATACAAAATATATGTACTATTTTTGTTCAGTATGCTTTGACACTTAAATTTATAATACTTACAAAAATACTGTATTTTTAATATAATACCTTATTGTTGTTTAAGTTCAGAACAATAGCATAACTTTTTATGTATATGCATTTTACGAAAGGTTTACGTATAACACATTTATAACTTTGTTTCTGTCTAACTTTATACAGTAAAACAATATATTTAATGAGCATATTGGTAGAATGTTGATAAAGAACTTAAATTGAAATATATGTACAAATAACTTTTATTTTACCTTACGGCAAGACATGTCATAGAGTAGGTTTAAATAAATTGACTGGAAGCGGAGAATTCACATAAAAATTAATGAATTCCTTGTATTTTGTTCATGTGATTGCATATTCACTTGATTCTGACGGAATGATCCCTCGCAGTGTAATCATATCAAACACCGGACTGATATATAAGCAACCTTGACAGGGCGAGGGACATAACATAATGCTTACTACAATACAGAACTATGATTGTACTAAGCAAGGGTATCCTATACCAAACACTTATTTAGAGCAAGTATTTTGCGGAAGTGATCATTTTTTTATTTATTAATTACGACATCGCAGTTGTATACATTAAATGCAGCGTAAGATATTACGCTGACTAAATGCGTCACTTATTCTCGTATTTGTCAATGAATTTAGCAAAAGCTGTTACCTAAAATTTTCATTCTGTATATTTTCTAAGTTGATTTTAAAAAAATCTGTGATCTTTTGGTTCTATCCCCTTTTAGTTATTGCTCGGGTCTATTTATAGGAATATAAATGTCACTTAAAGATAAAATACAGAAGTTACAGAATGCTTGTCTGCGATATGTCTACAATTTAAAGAGAAGGGAACACATAACCAAATATTTACAATGTTCAAGTTGGCAGGATATGGACACTCGAAGACTGCGACAGTTTGCCAGGCAGACTGCAAAAATTGAAAGGTCTAAACAACCAAAATATCTTTATAATAAGTTAGAACAACTTATACCTGATCACGGACATTTTAAACGTCACGAAAACAATTTGAGAATTCCGGTTCATGGCACGTCTATGTAAAGAAAATCGTTTACGTATTTAGCAGCCAAAATGTGGAATGACCAGCAGACCGGCAGACTAAAGTACTATCCTAAGAAGCTTAACTCAGGTCCGCTGTAATAGCACAGTTGATTTTATTTACATTTGTGTGATACATTTAAAAATGGTATGTTGCAATAGTTTTGAAATATACGTATGGTCACGTAACTATTAATGTAAACTGCACCAGTTATTTGTTATCCCATTAATGTGTTAATTTTTTGTTATGTTTAAGTATTGATGCAAAAGGGATTGTAATGATTTACGTACTTGTTGCAAACCGGCCTTTGGCTGAGCTGTACGTGGGTAGACAAATAAAATATAAAAAATAAATACATATAAGAAAACGGCAGTTAACGTGGTAATATAGTAAACGTCCCCACGTCTTCTCACAGAATCATTCTTACATAAAAATTATCTTTCAGTATTGTAACATAGCATTTTGTCCAATGTTACAGATGAGTATAAATTTCAATTTATTTGTAAATTCACCTAGGTGTTTACTATTCTATGACCATAGTTACCACATGCCAGGAAGAAGGTAAGTTTTAATCGTCTATGTATTGAATGTATAAGGTATTGTGGTTTTGAAACATGAATGACTTCTACAGCTTTTATATCTATGCTAGGAATATTTTTTTTTGTATCACGGATCACAACCTGATCTGATCATATTGGCGAACAAACCCGGGGTTAGCTACGAGGAAAGTATTGAATGGAATGGGTGTTGCGACTTTAAAACAAGAGAAGTAGTTTTGTTGAAGAACGATTGAGAAAATTTTATGGAAAATAAGAACGTTCCCGTCCATGATGCCGAACAGATGTGTAGTCAAGAAGACCTGAGGATTTCTTCGACGAGACGCTAAATTGTTCCTACGCGTCGTCAGAAAGGTCTCACTTTGCTTCTACGCGACTTATACCAGGAGAATTCCATTTGAAATTATACACGATGTCAACGCCGAAGAAGGATATTCAAGGGAATCATAAAGAAAAGCCCGTAGATCAGGCCATTCCATAGTCCACTTCGTGTTCGTTGCTGTCCAGGTCTCCGAGGTATACAGTTCGACGGGTCCACCATTCAATGAACGAGGGGAACGAGAGCTTCATCCGAGGGCGAAGAGGCCGCGATCGTCTTACTAGCACCAAGAGTACGTGGTCTCCACCCAGGACGAGAAGGATGTGGTCGAATAAGTATCGATGGATGATCTAGAGGCAACCGTCCCGACCTAATTCAAGACATCCTCGGTAAGACCCACCCAAATTACGCCGTCGTGCCAAGTTCCCGAAAAATTAGTCGATTTGGCAGAACAAGTTTAAAAATTCCTCATATCTCAACTGGTCTAATTCACTTCAAAATGAACAAAGCCTAAGATCGACCTCAAATTTCTAAACCTGAGCTAGTAAAGAGTTTAAATAAGTTTATAAGTTGTTCGGGGAACAATCAGGAAAATGGAAACGTCTAGAACACAGAAAATTACGTAGAACCCGGGTTCGTAATTTAATTGACGATCAGGTTCGTATCCGAGTTAATCACCTTGGTCACAATAAAAACACATAATTTGAAATTCCATACACTATCATAATTTCTGCTTGTTTTATTATCTAGTTGCAAGACTTGTCTGTAGAAGTCATTATTTTTCTTATAGTGTAAATACGGTTTAAATGTATATATTTTGACTTCTGCTGGCGTTTAGTTTCCAGTTGGTTAGTAGATCTAGTAATAGAGATATTGGTTGGTGTTTTTTTTTTTCTAATTTCTCTCACTCTTTACTAAAGTGAAAGAAAAAATTTCACGATATATTTTTCTTTACAGTATTGTTGACAGCAGGAAGAGCACTTTTAGTAAAAAAGAGTTGAAGGTTTCATTTAAAGTATACATGCTTCAAATACTAATACTTCTTAACACCTAGTGTCGCATGGAATTCCTTCCTATTTATGGGAGGAAATCAACAAAACCAGTTTAAAAGTTAGTTTTACACTCAATTGTGTCAAATTAATTGTATGGAAAATAACTGGTTTTACATAGACCTAAATTAATTTCTGAATGCTTTTGAACTAATGTCACACATGTTTCTGAAAAAAAGAGTAACTTGAAATACGTGTACAAATAAAAATACCATACACACGCTCCTTATAAGTTACGGCGCTGCCTATCCTAGCACTGGCGGAGGGTAAAATAAGGATTCAAATGTCAAATTAAATTATGCGGGGACTGTCTCACTTAACCAACGTATATTATCACGGATTGTTTTGTTCATCTCTGTGCGGCCCACATTGCAGTAGAATATTTTATATTTTTTTCAATGACTATGAATAAATAAGTACGTATTTTATTTCCTGTATTAATTTGGTTTTACACATCCTAGAACAGCACAAGGCCTTGAAAGAGGAACACAGGGGGAAGAGGTAGGAGTCAGCCTGGGCTTGTTTCAGGAACCATCCCTGTATTCTCCTGAAGTGATTTAGGAAAACCCTGGAAATCCGAAATCAGGATGGGATCAAACCTGGGTCCTCCCGAATGTGAGGCGAGTGCTTTACCACTGACCACTTCAATTTTTTACCTTTATCTGCATTCCTATATCAATATGTTCACTTCGATAAAGAAAATAGATTTTGTCTGAAAGCGAAATATTAGAAGGTGATGAGGTATAATTTAACATGTGCATATCTATTTGATCACCACATGACTCCCGGAGAGTTATTATGAGGCAATGTCGTTCTAATAATATGCATCATAATAACTCACGATTTAAGTGACATTAATAATATGTTCGCAAATAGATAATATTTCATTAGTAACTCTTTGCACAACTTACCATTAGTACCAGTAAGTAAATACCTTGGTACCTGGTCTGTAATGAAACTTGCTACTGTTTGACTAGTGAAATTGCAGCCATAGGAAAAACAGCCGAGCCTCTAAGAAATAGTGTATAGTAGAGTCGAACCTTCTAGTCACTGGGTTCGCGAAATTTTCCTGTCCCTGGCGAAAAAGTATTTCAGTGCCATCAATATAGGCATTACTGAAAAAATGGCAGTTGCTCTAACTATAAAAATAGATGAGATATTATCAACATATGCAACTGAACAAGTGCTGTAATAGCAAGTCATTCATTGTTGTAGCTCTGGACTTAATGTCTTGAGCATGCGAACGATTTTATATAGAAACGCTTGCTAATAAATACAGAAACGTAACACATTATCAAACATTCTCTTTTTGGCGTGACAAAATTAAATGCATACTTTTTATCACGCAATTATATGTGCAGTGGATGTGTTACAAGCAACCTAGCCAATGTCACTTCATTAATTAGTTTATAAATTTAAAATATTTATTCCACATATTCCTTCCTATAAATGATCAAATCGTCTCGGACTTTCTTGTTTTTGTCACAATTCAGAGCGTACTTGTTAAACATCAAGTTGTATTTAAATTAAAGAATAAATGTTCACAATAAATTTTCATGGTAGTATTCGTCCTGCCATACTTCACGGGACGGACAAATTGAACCCATTTTTGGATTTTTTTTTACATAAGCTATCATTTTAAAAGCTGCAGCTAAATGACATTAATTTTACCGAAGTTCTACACACAATTTTGTGGCTCAGACAGACGGTGATAAAAAAACTAAATGGTTCATTATTTCCCCCTTCATTGCACACAAGTGGAGTGCGTTATAAAATACTTTGCACGTAAGTTAATTTAAAGGATCATTCATGTTTCTCTATTACTATGTACTAATAGATGTAAGTAAAAGTGATTTCACAGCAGTGCATCGCTAGCGATATGTCTCACTATCACTGCAAGAGCTTGTGGTTTCCAGTGGCTTGATGTGCTGTAGTGAAGGTTTTCGGCATGACTGAATGGATAGCATGTCCAGTTTGTGTACTTAACGAGGCCGTATTATGGGTCTGTATACGTGATTCCAAATGATAATGCTGTAAATTTTGGCTGAAAATTTAGCAAATGCATCGATGGTAGATCCACTGATTAGAGCGCGGTGTAAACGCCTATGCACCTGGTTATGTACAGAGGCAACAGAGGCATCGTGCAGTGCGCGCCGAGACCATCGAATTTCGCAGTATGCAGCTTACCATTACAGCGACCACAGATAAGATAAATTAGACACAATGTCAAGAGAATCAAATGTCCGACGATCGCATGCCGTAATTCAGACATGTATTACCAGCAGGTGCCGCTAGGAAGACTTTCACTGATGACACCAGAGGTGCCGTCTGAGTAGTGCCAGGAGGGATGAACGACGGAGTGTTGTATTCATTGCAGTATGAATTTTCGTCTCTGCGCTAAATGTAACCATTTTACATACAGCAGCGAACGAATGGTGTATTTAGAATTATGTCAATGGTATTAATTTAAGAAAGTAACACTTATAGCCATGGCGTGCTGGTGAGCCATAGAATACGATGCCCGTTTGCATATTTAATTATTACCATATTTTACCCTGGCCACACTGCAAGATTATGTCAGTAAGGGGACGTGAAATGTCTGTTTTTAAATTTTATTCTAATTACTTACAAAACTACATAAAACATTTATTTGTCTTCAAACTGAGGTCACATAATTTAATATTTAATTTACTATTGACAATGCCTTTACTAACGAACTGATAAATGTCGGACTTCATGACAATATGTCATAACATTTTACTGTACACTTAACATTTTAAACGTATTATTCTTGAATATTCGCTGGGGCCAAGTGGTCAGACCACCACGGCGATTTGGGTTAGATTCACAGCGTGGTCGGACCCCTTATTTACGCATGTGGGAATCGTGCTGGACGATGCAGTTGGTCGACGGGTTTTCTCGTGGATTTCCCATGTCTGCTACACTGCTACCTCTTGCTGTCCACTTCGTTGTTATTTGCCTTGTCATCTGTCATCACCTCGCCGCCGTCTGTTAGTCAAAGTTAACAATGCTTCAAGCACTAACCACTGTTTCCAGTGTAAATATCATATTTTCTATGCAGCGCAAGGCGCACTGTGCCGTATTATACTATGTCACGACTTATGTAAATTAAATATTAAATAATATGTTTTGTCCATATTTTCTTATAGTTAGATTTTCTTATTTTTTTTTATTTTATTGATATTATCTTGTTTGCATTATACTATCAGTAATTTGGTGTCATTAAGTAATTTAATTTTACTCTGGATGTTTCAGTACATTTTGTTTTTTTTATTACAGTATATCTTTCCAGCACATGTTAGTAATGAGTAGAGCCGATTCAGGCTGCGGTAGCGTGTTCTTTGTTAGCTGGATGTGCTCGGCTACGTTTTGTATTCCTTAGCCGAAGCTCTGTTTCTTTCTTTTTAACTTTTTCATGCTGCAGTGCGGACATCTGCTGTGTCAGAGCGCGTGTACTCTGCATGTTTATCACGTGATTTCGTCCTTCCTGTGCAGCTCTGTACACGTGAAAGCCCAGTCCCTCCTTGTCGGTAGGCGATTCTGACTGCCCCTGCCATCTAGTGGGATGTTTCAAAGTTACTGTGCTGTGCAATTGTTTGCGCCCAGTTACCCCTCCTCTATTTTTCCGGCACTCGTCGATCAGCAGTGAACACGACATGATGTGTTGTCGCGGTTTTCGTGTCTTTCCGGCACATGTAGGGACATAGATGCTCTAACTGTGTATTTTTATTTTCTTTTTTTTTATTAATATCATCATGTAGTCTACAAGAATTAGTTTCTTTTATTATTCTACCACTTCATACGTAGCTTTGTCTTAAAATGTAGCACTACCTGTTTCTGCTTCTTTCGACGCCCCCTGGTGAGTACCTGTCTTTAGAGACTTTCTCTATTTGTTACTTTTCGTGCACATTTCATTAATTTCGCGTTCCTTTCTTTTAGTGAGGGTCCTAGTGTCGGGCCTAACATCCTTAAGGGCGTTTTTACATCTCAGTTTGTTTCGTGCCTGTGGCTCGTCCCGGCGATTGAGAAAGTGGACTGATGTTTTCGTCGCTGCTGAGAATGTGTGCAATCTTCTCCATTCTCCAGCATTCAGTGAAGGAACTGTGTGCTTACTTCTCCGATTCCGTTTCACTCAACACCGCTACGTTTGACCTCAGGACAGCTAAGTGCAATCGGGACACATTATTTACCTTATTTAAAATTAAAGCTACATTAATATTATTTATTTTCTATTAAAGAGACACATCATAATTCAGAATTTTCTTTTTAATACAGCATTTGCTTTCGTGTGAAATTTAAATTTTAATATTATAATTTTTTTGTTAATTATTTTAAAAATTTTATATTCTAACATTTACATAGTAAAAATAGTGCGGGGTACCCCTTTCTCTATATTATCGTTTGCACCAGGGTCGTCATTTTGGGGCTACAGGGGTGGGGAGGCGAATGCCCCCCCCCTGGATTTAGAATTTTATGTGTATAAATATATTTTTTTGTATTTTTAAATTTAAATAACGCTAACTTAAGCACATAAAACTGAAGTTTTGTTATTTAAGTATCTAATTTATACATGCTTAATTAATAAAAAAGGTGCAACAATGTCACTGTCACCGGAAAACAAAATCTTGTCCCCCCCCCCTAGAAAAACCTGAAATGACGCCGCTGGTTTGCACATAATGTTAATAATTAATTTCAACTATTCCTATAGGCTTACATGCCTAACCTATTTCAATGTTATTTATATCTCGTTTGTTTCCATATTTGAAAAGAAAAACATTAAAAATAAAAAAATTAATAAATAAAATAATTTCATTATTTAACAAACCACAAATCAACATCTTACTATTTGTAATTATTCATCTGTGCATTTTAACGATTTTGAAGTATCTAGTGAGTTTAAGTTATGCTTTCTAAACACCTTACATTTCTTTTATTTTAATTATTTTGTGCGGTTTGCTTTTGGCTTAGTCGTCTTTCTCAAGTGTTTATTTTGTGTGTTTAATCACATTTATTTATATGATTGTTTCCTGTTATTTTATTGGCCACTTTGTTTCTTTAGTGCATGGCTGTTTGAACAGCAATTGTTTGGCGATGGTAAACACTTGAGTGTATTGCTTCCAATTAATTAAATTAATTTTCTCACTGAAGCACACCGACCCAGCACGCGTGAGGCAGCATCCACCTGTTCCATCTTCCCCATACTCCTCTCTCCGGGCCATGCGAAATGCTGATATCCTACCCTCTTCTGAAGTGCTACACTGCAAAGCTTGGACACAGTTGTAATTTTACAAAATAAAGTGTTTCGACTGTTTGAAACTAGAAACATGGTGTCGTATTTACATATTAATTTAATGTATACTAAGAAACCATATCAATACAACACAAATTATTGCCACACTTCCATTCTGTCGAATGTACCCACGCAAAGTTATCTCCATGCAAGTGTGGAATATGGAGGGACAGCCTCTGTCTAAAAGCCATGGTAAAGAAGCCCCAAGATTTATAAGTATACATTTATAATTTTTATCGCCCTTGCTAACAACGCCATTCCTCAACTGATGCATTCTTGGCTTTGCCTATATTATTGCCTACATGTCATATTGCTCCAACCTTACCCATCTATACAGTTGTTACGGTACAACATCTTTTAAGGTGGTTTCCATGAGATGTATCAATCAGTAACTCCTACATATGGCAACAGTTTGAAGTACAATAAAAATAATTAGTTTAAAGGGTAGGTCTGAATGCTGCGGCCATTCATCAACTCAATGTATACTTCAGAGAATTGGAATGGTACATGTCAGTGCATCGACATAAAGTAGCAATTGTTGATAATTTGGTCGAATCCAGAAAAATTCACTGACTTAATAACTGTCAACATGAACTTCAGTGCTCATGTCATTGCATTAAGCTTATAACCCTGTGATGTGTTCTTAACAAAAATAACATAAAAAATTACAAATGAGCACTGGACCCATGGCAGACCTGATCATGTTTACTTACAACAGTTAAATAATAAGAACATTATAGTCTGTAACGATTGGTTTATCATAATGAAAGATTCATAAGCACATAGGAGGAGAATGCAGCAAAAAAAAGCAGCTCTGAACCAAATTGGTAAAAGATGTGGAAGTGTCACATACTTGAGGGAGGATACTTTTGGTATTACTTACAAAATGTGTGGGCTGACTCCTTCCTGCAAACGACACATTAAATTAACATAACAGATTGTAGCTTATATCTTAACCATCAGAGAACCCAAGCAGCCAAAAAAATGTGTTTGCATCACTATTTGACACTGATCATAGTAAAAAACTTGTTACATCTTGTCTAATGAGTTAATGTCAGCAATGACTTAACATTGCCCATTTTGGCAAATCATTGATGTTGTTTCATTTGCTTTGCGTAAAGGAATTATGGGGATTATACCCTAGTAGATTAAATATATTCTACTGTATCCAACATGAAGTCCCGCATACTATAACTAGTTGTTGAAAATATAAGCGAAAGGAATATGGGTAAGTAACATTTACTAATATATTGTTGCAGTCCCAGAATCTTAGCCGATGTATATTCGTTGAACATTCTTAAATTAGCTCACAATTGCAGGGTATGAAGCATGTCTTGTCGACACGCAAGTTGCAAGCATCAATAAAGTTTGTATGACCACTGACCATATAGTCACTCGTTTAAGGTATGTAACAGTCCTTTAGCAACAATTCCTTAACTAATAAACTTTCAAAAACTCAAAAACGACAACCAGAGGCAGAGCGAAACACTCTGAGTTGTCGGCACCGGGTTTCGAAAGGCAAAATGTATTATCCAGCCGTTGTTTATCTGAATTCTGCTTTGAAATAACTGCTTACATAATTATTTCTCAGGAACAACAGGTTGCTTGGTCACATACACTTCTTCCACTTCCTACTGCTCTTAAATGCACGCACTAGTGTGGATATTGCATGCATTCATGGGTGGTACAAATATATCACCCCATCATATTCAAAGGTAACAAATATGGCTTTATGAACTTACTTCAACCAAATTCATTAAAAATAGTTTCTAATTTGACTTGCCTTTCAGGAGAGCAATGTCCTCTTATTACAGTAGAGAAATTATGGATTTATCTCTCTTCGTATTATGATATGTGTACTGTTAGAAATGACAAAGGTATGGTCAGCTAACTTAAGGGGAATGGTGTGGGGGGCCTTTGGTAAGGTTAAAGGTGGTGTATTGAGGGAACTATTCTTACATGTGGGAAGAGTGTAGTGTTTGAACTGAAAACCTAGATTCTTCCTACCCTGTTACATATTTCAAAATATAGTATGAAGTGCCTTTAGCTAAACTCATTAGTATGCATGAATGATTCAAATGCTAAACATTCTCTGGATCATTTGTTAAGAACTGCGATAATAATTTAAAAACTCAGCTAATTTCGGCTGATATCGTCGGATCCTGTAACATAATCAACGCGCACTAACATTTACAGTATCCTGTTCTTAAAATTTATTGGATCTGAGTTGTTCGACACTAATGGGGTCCCCATTAGAAGCAAGTTAATTAATTTTAGTTAGAGCTACTAAGCATCCAACAGACAATCATTCCGTTACATAAGCTCTGTTGGACTGGTTACTACACATGATCATTTCAGATGTAGTCATAAAAGTGTAGCAACGTTTTTCGAAACTGACCCCGTTCAGAGGTGGATCCAACTCAGGATCCCGCAGGTAGTTACGTCTTAAACATAGCTATACCCTCTCCTCAAGCGAAAACCGAGGAGTACGGGGGCCTTACACCTGAAAAATCTGCGTTTTTAAGTACGAAATGGTGCTAGTAAATGAGTTACCAATCTAAAAAAATACATATATGCTGTTACACATTGGGGCTAGGTACACAAAAGGGTGGAGGTCTTTGGTAAAAGAAAACAAAATAAATAAAGTTAACTTCATTTACTTACAATTATCTACGCCAAAATAATATATGTATGTCACTCATGGTTAACTACTAATAAATATAACATCAAACATCACAAATACCTACAATTTACACAAATGTTATAAAATTTAATTACTCTTACAGTCCTGCATTCAAGTTCTCTGTTCTTGAAATGTCTCTCTCACCATTTACAGATGGTGGACCCACTATCCTAGCATGAACACTGATGAACCTCTTGTAGACCAGAAACTCTTTCGTCACGTTACCTGCCGCAATCAACCATGCTGGACGCCCTCGAACACTTCTCGCAACCCAGTACTTCTCGCAATTTGTCCCTAATATTTCAACCCACACCATGCACCTGAAATTCAAAAGCTCTCCTGTCTCTGCCACAGCTCTCTTTTAAACCCATATGCTGAAGACTCGAATTCTTGGCAATTCTTTATCTCAAAGCTCCTAGAAGGAGGTTGTGTCTGGGTGAAGTACCATCCTGCAAAATAGAACTCACACAAGAATACTCTAGTCCGTGATATCTGCTGCCACCCGAGATAGCCATGCTTGTGGCCGCTGCCGCACATCGCAAAAGGGTAACACGAGCAGCGCAGTGCACGCCAAACCTCTTTACCTTTACTGCGGCTATAACAGCTTAGGCTGCTCGCACAATAATCGCAGCAAGCAGGTGGTTGTTGTGGTATGGCACCACACAAGGTTACATGTGCCGTACAGAGCACACAGAGGTCTTTTAGCTCTGCCACCACTGTATCTTATTACACAGCTCTCGCAACACTGCCCCCTCCTTCAGTCTGTTTGTCCCGAGCAGACACAACAGTCTCTTGTCCATCGTAGTTAGCCACTCTGTCTATATACACAATCTTGGGTTTTCTCGTCCTAGAGCCCTTGCGAACAATTGGGAAAACCAAGTAATATATCTTAGCAATCTGGTAAGGGCCTTGCCAGCATTTCTGTAGTTTCGGACCCTATCCTTTCCATCGCTGTGGGTTATACAGCCACACCAGCTGCCCTCCTTGAAACTTCCCTTCAGGTCCCCTCCGATCATACCTCGTTTTCATCCTGTCGCTGTTGACCCTTAATTGTTGTCGAAAAAAGTAATTGACTGTGCCCAATTTGCGACTTTGTTTATCGGCATACACTGTCGGTGAAACAGGCTGCTCTACTTCCAGTGGTCTTCCAAATAGCAGATCACTTGGAAGGCGAAGCTCTCTTCCTAACAGCATCTTCGAATGTATTACCCTTGTGGCTTCATGGACAGAAGTACAGTATTCAGGGAGGCACAGGGGCACCTTAGATTCCCAATCCTTTTGATTGTCTGCTACAAAAATGGACAGACACTGTTCCAAGGTACAGTTTACCAATAAACCATCCCATCTGACTGAGGGTGCAAAGGTGTAGTCCGTGTCTTCTTCATTTCCGGAATTTGGGTCACCTCCTGAATCAACTTGTGTTCAAAGGTGCGGCCCTGGTTGGAGTGAAGTTCTAGTTATACTCCAGACCTTGAGAATTAATGTTCTACTAAAGTACTGGCCACTGTGCTAGCCTTTTGAATAGTTATTAGTATGAATTCAGGCCACCTGGTGAAGTAGTCTTGTGGCACCAATAGGTAACGATTCTTCCTCTCAGTCACTGGAAAGAGACACAAAATATCTACTGTCATTCTCTAAAATTGGCTCCATCAATGTACTTCTTAAAATGACCACATGCTCTAGTTCTTGGTCCCTTCCTTGCAGTACAGGCAATACATGTTCTGCAACACTTCTAAATATCATCCCTGCATTGTAGCCAATAGTATCGCAATCTAACTTTGTTGAGAGTCTTATTCATTCCAAAATGTTCTCCAGCTGCTGAACTACGAAGTACCTTCAGCGCCTCTGTAACTATAATTTCTGGGAGTTTCAGCAGTAGGCATGTTTCATTGCCATCTGCACTTTCCCAGCTATGGTACAGCACACCATATCTCAAAGCTAGAGAATCCCATTGTGCCTAGTATGCCTTGAATGAAGCCCTTCTTTCAGATAGCTCAGCCCACTCTGGGTGCTTGCCCTTTTCCTTCCATTCTAGTAATGACCTAAGAGCAGAGTCCACTCTGGTATTTGCCAATACTTTCATCATTCCATGGAGAAGGTCCATTGTCAATAGTGAACTCTTGGATTCTTGTTTTTCGAACAGGTGGTGTCTTGCCAGTCTTCTCCTCTTGGTGCTCACAGTGAAAGAACATCGGTTTGCATGGCCTCCTGGACAGTGCATCATCATTGTTGTGTAAACGACCAGGTATGTTCTGTATTTCAAAATCATACTTTCGGAGGTGCTGCATCCATCTAGCTATCTGTCCCTCTGGGTTTCTGATGTTCAGTAACCAACATAATGAACCATGATCTGTTCGTAGAATAAAATGCCTTCCACATAAGTAATCGTGAAAGTGTTAAATAGACTTTACTATTGTGAGGAGCTCCCTGCGAGTTACATTGTAAGTTCTTTCAGACATATATATCACTTTGCTGAAATGCTCTAATGCCCTCCCTTTCCAATCCTGGATCTGTGACAACACTGCATCATTCCATACATCGCTTGCATCTGTGACTCGCCATCACTGCTAGGATAGCCAAGGACGAGAGGTGAATTAAAAATTTCCTTTAATTTTTTTAATGATGATTCACATTGGGTGGTCAAGGGAAATTTTCTTTTAGTTTCAGTTAACTCATATGGTGGTTTATTATTGTGTCAAACCCACGAACAAAATGCTGACTCAGCCAGTTGGCTGTGGAGATATCTCTAATTGCCTTCGCCTTCTCTGTATCTGTTTCTATTCCTTCAGCCGATACTACATGTCCCAGTAATTTCTTTTTTATTTGGAACTTTGTGGGAACTAGCTTAAAATTAGCTGCTATTACCTTTTGAAGCACCGAATCAAGATATGCCAGGTGTTAGCCGAATGTCTTCCCAGTGACCACGATATCTTCTAAATGAACCAGACAAATATCTAGAGGTAGTACTCATTCCATAAGTAGTTCAAATGTCGCTGGAGCATTGCATAGTCCAAAAGGCGTGACCTTGAATTACCAAGATCATTTCCCTTGGTCAGAAAAAGCAGACTAATCTCTATCCTCTGGGACCCCTTCGCATTGCCAGTAACTACTTTTCATGTCCAAGGATGAGAACCATTGGGCTCCAGCAAGGCTATGCTGTGTGTAATATATCCTAGGAAGTGGGTACGTGTCTTTCTTGGTCACATCATTCAGCTGCTGGTAACCCACACAAAATCTTGTTTAATCATCCTTCTTCTTGACCAACACAACCGGAGCTGACCATGGGCTGTTCGATGGTTCTAAAACATTTAGATCCTTCATTTCTTGCAGAATTTCATCAACCAACTCATATGAAGCGACAGGCAGACATCTAGGGGATGCCTTGATAGGTTTGGCCTCTCCTGCATCAATATGCTGGCATGCCACAGATGTCCTACCAAAATCATTTGAGACCCATAAAAAATCATTTTTATTCTTCATTTACAGTTCTGCCATGCCCTATCTAGTCTCCAGTCCAGGTTTTCCTTTGTCCTCTCCAGAAGTTCTGCAAGTGGTTCTGACACAGTATGCTTTACAAGGTCCTTCAAAACCTTAGACACAGTTGTGTTTATCTGGCAAACCTGCTTACACAACCCAGTCGCAGCCCCCTCCTCAAGTCGACTTGCCTTGTCAGTCAAGTTAATCATTCTAACAAGGAGATTATGTGAGCTTGATAAAACCAAAGTCCTTGCTATAAGTACTCCATCAGGAAGGGAACTTGCTCTTTCATAAGGCTCAATTAAGCCTAAGCGCCTCACAAATGTTCCTACACTGTGCCCTGGTATCACAATTTCACTAGAAGCTGGAAACACAGTGGTCTGACAAAAGTCGAGAGTCAATGCATCATCCTAGTATGTACAGCACATCTAGTCCCTATGAACATGCTTCTGCAATATCTGCTATGTAGAATTCGTGTAGTAACTAAGATCACCCAACTTAAGTTGCACACATCTCTTACCTTTCACTTGTGTTTTCTCACCAGTTACTGTTGTTTACAGGCACTGTCCGATGTTCCGATCTCGAAATTGTTAGGGGGAACTGACCCTGTGATGTCTGGCTGGACAAGAGAAATGGACACCCCTGTATCTACGAACATCTGTAAAGGTACATCCACCAGCAACACATCAACTTCCTGTTTCACCGAACTTACTTGAAGGAATTGTAGTGCCTTACCTCCAGCAATCACCGACCTACGCTCCTCAAGACCAGTGTTTACATGTTTCCCGAATTTTGAGCTGATGAGTTGATCTTATCTGGCTCTCGGTCCTGGTTTCGTTGCTGATACTGTCGGCACTGGGCTCTCAGCTGTCCAGGTCGTCCACACTCCTAGCACTCTGGCCGCTTCTCACGTGTAGGGGAAGTTCTCCAAAGCACCAACTCTGATGGAAATGACTTTGATTGCTGTTTTAATTTCCTTCAGGCTATTCTCAATGCTGTTCTCCTCTTCATTACTCGTCACATTCGCGATTCGTACCGCATGCCAATTCGTTGGCACCTGCTGTGCTGACTCAACTTCCAGTGCACAGGCTAGAGCATCTTGCATTGTATGAGGTGCAGCCAGGTGTACTACTTGTCGCACCTCCATGTCAGCAATGTCATCAAGGAATTATCTAGTGGCAAGCACATTTCGCGCCTCTTCTGGACTCCTTTCGATTGACAGATGGGCTAGTCTCACAATGTCTTGCCAAAGTTCCTAAAGTTACTCTCCACATCGCTGACTGTGGCTTCGAAATTGGGCATTGTGAGCATGTTGCAAATAGTGGTCCCCGAAGCGCACCACCAGAGTAGAGACTAAAGTAGAACACCAAGGCGATGACGTTTGGGCAGAGATTGGAGTATACCGAGTGCAGGACCTCTCAACACTGCTGCCAGGTAGTAGGCACATTGTTCTTCTGTCCACCATTCAGGGTTGCAATAATCTCATATTGGTGCTGATATTCACTCGATAGAGTTTTGCAGTCGTAAAGAGCCGGTTTGATTGAAACCCCTTTTCCATTCCCAGGCATGGCAACCCCAGCTGTATTCATGTGCTGTGATACTCCTACCATCGATTTGGATGTCGCAGAGCACTTTCCATCGCTACTCTCGTGTCTTGGTTCTAGTTTCGTCAAGCTGCTATCCCAACACAGTGATGGCTGACCACCTGCTTGTCGCTGTAGAAATTTATCACATTCCATCGTTAACGCACTCAACTCTTTTTCTGCAGGTCGTCTTTCACACTTACAATTTTACTTTCGACATATTCACTAACACTCTTAATTTTATGGTCTATAAATTTGCTGACATCGACAATTTTATGGTCCATCATTTGAGAAACACTTTCAAATTTCTTGTCCACATACTCTAATTTTGTACGCACTAGCTCATTAATTCATTCTAATTTTTTGTCTACATTCTCATTGACACTGTCAATTTTCATAAACACTGTCAGTTTTTTTATTTACAACACTAATTAGGCTAGCTATTTGGCTACTCCGAGCCGGCAATTATTCTTACTCACTAGCCATTTTTCTTGTAAGCATAAACTTATAACCTAAAATTTCTCACCTAAGATATCCTAAAACTTTCTTTAATATAAAACAATGTAAACTTAATTTTATTATTTAAATATTTAATTAAATTTTAAAAAAGTGCCTCAATCCCGCTTCTGACACCAGTGTTACAAGATGGGGCTCGGTAAACAGAGGGATGGAGGTCTTTGGTAAAAGAAAATAAATTCAGTAAAGCTAAAGTAATTAACTTACAATTATCTACACTAAAATAATCTCTGTATGTCACTAATTATTAATTACTATTAACCCTGGAGAAGGCGCGTGCTTTCTTGTTACATGCATAGGCGCGTGGTTGACATGTGTCACCCATTTTTATTAGGTCACCATGTTGTCATATGTCAATAACTCTAGATGGGTCATACATATTTTATCATGATAAAGGTTATAAATAACAGTACTACTCATTTCTAGTAAAAAAAAATTAGGTAATATAATTTTTTTTTAAATTTATGAATACACAAGGAAAACAGCACACTAGATACATTGCTGACTTTACTACTATCACATGGTCTCTTAGATATCTGTTTAGCATTCAAATACTCTTTGGCGGTTTTTATTAGATGTCCTGGTTTAAAAGAAAGCTATTTACTTACAATTCAAACATACATTTCACAAGTGAACACCAAACATCCTGTCCACGAATTTTTGCACAATTTTCGTATATATATATATATATATATATATATATATATATATATATATATATATATATATATATATTTTACTTTTATGTTTTCAGTATATTGCCAAAACTCGGTCGGTGTGTTTCATGCATAACGTAATAAATGAAAAGTCTAAGTAATGAGAGTACAATTCTATGTCTGGAAAAATATTTAAGTAAAAAATAAATAAATACCACACTATAACAATTATCACTAAACATTATTTACATAAATTTTACAGTAAAATTATGAGGTGACTTGTGTGCCTTCTATCAACATGAAAACACCCAGTCAAATGTTCTCTTTGATTTAAAAGTTCAAGAACATAAAATTACAAACAATTCAAACATACATAGCGCAAGAGATCGCCACACATCCAGTCATTGCATTTTTGGCACCATCTCCTTGCTGTGCAGTCTCTTTGTCTTCCACAGTCACGGCATCGTCCTCTGGATCCCTGTTTCGGGTTTTCTGATGGCTTCTCACTTGAAGTAACACCCAGCAGAACACAAGCACGTCGCCTCAATTCAGTGGGCACCTGTGGCAAGGCGGGTCTGTATTGAATTTGAGGTTTGATTATTTCCCATGACAACTTCTGCAGAAAAAACTATTCTTTTCAGTGGCACGCAGTCTTTAGCATTTGCTCGATAAATGCACAATGCATTCATGGCAGATATGTTCAGTAAATTGTAAAATACCACCATGGGCAATCTGCGGGTATTTCTAGAAAAAATAATTTTTTTGAATTAGCTGGTCGAGGAGATCCACCCCAACCTTTGTCATATTGTAAAATGTGACTGACTATTTCTGGTTTCATAGATGTTCCGGTTTCCTCATCAATTGAATCAGAGTGATGTAAGGTGGATATCAAAAGAACAGCTTTGTTTACTTTAGGACAGTAAGAGACTAAGGTGCAGCCATGTTGGAAACCAAATAGAGAAGAATGTTGTTTCCGTTCCTTGTTGGTTAAAAATTCTTGTGAAATTTATTTTTGGTTCTTTCGGAGTGTACCCACATAAGTGGGACCTTTGTCGACTAGCAAGCTTGTAACTGAAGGTATACTGCTAAACCAGTTGTCACCAGTAACGTTTCTGTGAGTCCCAATTATTGGTTCCACTAATCTCATAACTTAATCTGTCGGAGAGTTGCTCTGCTTGTAAGGGCTCTGTGGTTGATTTCCTGCATAAGTTTCCAAGTTACATGTGTAGGCTGTTTTAGCATCTACCAATGCTAATGTTTTGATGCCATATTTTGCTGGCTTTCTTAGAAGATATTGTCTAAATTGACATCTACCACGAAAAGAAAGCAGCTGCTCATTGACTGTCACATATTCACTTGGAATAAAATGTTGCGAAAAATTATGAACACCTGCCTCAAAAAACTTCTCTTATCGGAGCAAGTTCTTCAATTTATTTTCGAGACTCTCGATCTCGTATGTAGTCGAAACGCAAGAATATAGGAAGAAATCTGAATCTCTTTTCACTCATTGTCAAATAACAAGACTCTAATCCATTACCTTTGGAGTTGTCCCATAACATGCTAGCATTTTTTCTTGAACATCTGAGGGTACCAATAAGATAACAGTAGTCAAAATAGTGCCCTAATTTCAGTTTCTTTCATCAGTTTACCTTGCATCTCTATCCCTTTGAAAATCACTTTTCATGTGATTAATATAAATGTTTGTGCAACTTACATTGGACAGGAAGAGGTCTAATAACTTATCTTCTGAAGTTATTGTTGATGCATGTTATTTTGGATCTGGAAGATGGATATTATGTTCTCTGACCTAGTCCTGACATTTTTCTTTGGAACATGTTTATACCACTTAGTAATCGTATCCTTTCCCAAATAATACGAATTTTGTGATTCACCCTCACATGTTCTGCCTTCATCAGCAGACTGCTCCGACTCAGTATCGTGTTCACTTTCAGTTACATGATCGCACTCGTCAGAACCAGATTCTTCTGGGTTAGCTATGTCAGAAGCATCATCCTCCATTTCCTCTTCAAGCCACTTCATCCATACACTGGGATCCGAGGAGGTTTCCACTCTTCGTTTCTTTGGTGCAGCTGCCATTTTTTCTAAAAATTAATTGTGACCACTGAGTAAGAATCATACTTATAAATCAAGGTTGTGCTATGGTACAGTATTTGTTTGTAAATTACTGAAAAAAATAATTTGTGCGCGACAGTAAAAATAAAATAATAATTCACTTACTTAATTCACAGTTGCGTGCATAGGCGCGTGGGGGACAGGTGTCAACCAGCACACACTCACGTCTTATCCGTGCTAGATTCTCGGATCAACTGATATCCTACCTCTAGCAACTGCTCTTCCAGAAAGGTACTGGGCGTGGGAAA